>JANJGK010007108.1:30000-33142 GCA_039081455.1 Macrobrachium rosenbergii
GGTGCACAGGTTGTTTCTGCTAGGGAGGAATGTGTGTGTGTGTTGGGGGTGGGGGGTGGGGGGTGGGGGGAGTTGCAGCCCAGTACATTGCATGGTCCTTGGGCGAAATCACAGTTGACACCAATCCCATTAGACAAACTAGTTTGCACTCTCTTTCCTGCCTTGACTCTGCCGAAAGAATAGAGTGAAATTTATAACTCCTAGTCAGAATCCACAGGTTCGACAATTGTGTGTATACATACATACATACATACATACATACATACATACATACATATATATATATTATATGTATACATACTGTATAATATCACGCAGGATACTTGCTAATTATTCTTGTTGTTCCAAGGTTAGGGAGGAATGCAATCTGAATTGTTCAAGCAGTACACAGTAAATTCCTTTCATTTTACTGTGTGTACTGGAGAAATTCAAAGCTGTTGAGCAATTAATAACAGCAAATCATTCGGTTATCTCAGCCCTTTGTAGTATGTTTGCTAAAATTCTCATTGTTTTATTCTTAAACCTATTTTTACTCTAAAGTTTATCCTTTTCATATCTTTTCTCTTTTTTCTAATTCTTTTCGTTTTGTTAAAATTACTTTTCTCTATATATATACATACATACCTTTTTTATATTTATTTTCCTTTTATCTAATTCTTTCTTTTTGTTCAAATTACTTTTCTTTATATATATATATATATATATATATATATATATATATATATATATATATAAAGAAAAGTAATTTCAATAAAAATAGAATTAGATGTAAAGTAATATATATATATATATATATATATATATATATATATATATATATATATATATATATATATATATATATATATATACGAAAATACCCAAAGCATAAACCTACTGCATGACGTTTAAATTACAAGCATGTGCGCCTCATTCCCTAACCATAAACGTAAGCAATAGAAAACACGCCGGGCGCAAAAAAAAAAAACTTTCCATTTGTTTCCAGATCCCCATAAATCTCAAAGGACCGAATTATCCCAAAATGAAGGATGGCGCTACCATAAACAAGAGGAGGATTTGCAAACACAAGAAAACTGTCACAGGGGCCATCATTATTCACTCGCTTCGAATTTCGTTTACTCCGTAATTACGAAGAGCAACGTTGGGAAAGCATCGGGGAGCTAAGCTGGTGGTAGACTGGACGCGAGGCTGCTCGTTTGCCAGCGAGTGGTTTTGTAAGTATAAATTTGAACACGTGCAATCATAAATTATTCAGTTGTAAATGATGTCACGCTGTCGACGTAAGAAATGACAATTTCCCAGTGACGCTGTCGACGTAAGAAATGAAAATTTCCCAGTGACGCTGTCGACGTAAGAAATGAAAATTTGCCAGTGACGCTGTCGACATAAGGAATGAAAATTTCCCCGTGACGCTGTCGACATAAATGAAAATTTCCCCGTGACGCTGTCGACGTAAGAAATGAAAATTTCCTAGTGACGCTGTCGACGTAAGAAATGAAAATTTCCCAGTGACGCTGTCGACGTAAGAAATGAAAATTTCCTAGTGACGTTGTCGACGTAAGAAATGAAATTTCCCAGTGACGCTGTCGACATAAGAAATGAAAAATTTCCCAGTGACGCTGTCGACATAAGGAATGAAAATTTGCCAGTGACGCTGTCGACATAAGAAATGAAAATTTCCCCGTGATGCTGTCGACATAAGAAATGAAAATTTCCCAGTGACGCTGTCGACATAAGAAATGAAAATTTCCCCGTGACGCTGTCGACATAAGAAATGAAAATTTCCCCGTGACGCTGTCGACATAAGAAATGAAAATTTCCAGTGACGCTGTCGACATAAGAAATGAAAATTTCCCCGTGACGCTGTCGACATAAGGAATGAAAATTTGCCAGTGACGCTGTCGATATAAGAAATGAAAATTTCCCAGTGACGCTGTCGACGTAAGAAATGAAAATTTCCCAGTAATTTCAAAATATAAAACTGCAAATATACAAACAAAATAAGATGACATACACATATATATATTATATGTATATATAATTATATATATGCTTACAAAATCTCAGTAGATGCACGTGACTGACTTCAGTGTATAAGCGAATCCCACAGGAAAATGATAGGCAGAAGTTCAGTACCAAGCGCTTTCACGATGCGTTAATAAACGTGAGAGCGCTTGGTACTGAACCTCTGCCTGTCATTTCCCTGTGGGATTCGCTTATATGTATATATTTAAATGGACAATGCTAAACATAACTTAAAAGGTATGTATACAGTTACACATGGGTGCATAAATAATGAGAAAGTCTTTTATCTCACACTCTCGCAATCGGTGCGTCCAAACGAAATCCAAACATGTATCAGGGTTCCTACACTCTAAGATACGAAGATTATCCTTAATTTTTCACAACATTTCAGCAATGGAGTCTAATAAAAACGTTTTTTCGACTGTATCAGGTTTCTCTCCTTTCGAGTTGCCCGTTGTTTCAAACATTTACCAGAAAAAAAAAGGGTATCTGCTTATTTCCTCTTTCGTGCTCTTTCATAATACGTTTTGCCCACTTGCAGATATTCACATCAGAAAATCGGTTCCTAATTCCATTTCTCGCCTGGCCTTTCTTTTTCACGACCACGAGAGAGTACTGCTTTTCTTTCCACAAGATTGCTGCATTTTCCTATCGGAGAACTGATGTCCTTTACTGCCAAGTCAATGCTGCTTTTTCTCACCGAGGCTACTTTTATTTCTTCCAAGAATGCTACTTTTCCTTTCACGATATTTCCAACTTCACTTACTAAATGTACGTTTTTTTTTTTCTTCTTCTTCTTCCTGCCTTCAAAATTAAGTTAAGTATACCTTAGTTTTACCAGACCACTGAGGAGCTGATTAACAGCTCTCCTAGAGAGGGCTGGCCCGAAGGATTAGACTTATTTTACGTGGCTAAGAACCAACTGGTTACTTAGCAACGGGACCTACAGCCTATTGTGGAATCCGAACCACATTATAGCGAGAAATGAATTTCTATCACCAGAAATAAATTCCTCTAACTCTTCATCAGCCGGCCGTGGGAACTGAACTCCGGCCCATCGAGTGACAGTCTGAAGCTCAACCGACTCAGCCAACGAAGGGCTATCCCTTCTTCAAAC
>JANJGK010007109.1:5000-33126 GCA_039081455.1 Macrobrachium rosenbergii
AGAGAGAGAGAGAGAGAGCTTAGGGTTTTACGCTTAAGGAAGCTAGCGGCCATTTGTAGTTTATTTTTATTTTTTTTTTATTATTTTGGCATTTATCTGCTTTTCAATACATTGTTTTCTTTTCCCTTAGCGTTCTTCCTCTTGTCTGTATTTATTTTTTATATTTTCTTTTTGTGTTTCTTTTTTTATTTTTTTTAAATCAATCGTTTTGCTCGTCTCTAAACTCTTTTCTTTGTTATCATTCTTCCCCGTTCCCATACCTCTTTCCTTAGTTATATTATCATTCTTCCACGTTCCCTTTCCTCACCACTCCCCCCACCCCCACACCCCATAATCCTCTCATCACCACCCATTCATCATCACCATCCACTCAGTGTCTCTCACTATGAACTCGTTCTCCCACCATCCTCCATCCTTTTTTGTACTCCTGCGTCCTTCGATGCCACAGCCCCCTTCTCCCGATCACAGTGCATTGCTGTGTAGTCCTCAACTGCGTATTTAATGCAAACCAAGGGATTCTTTCCTGAAGGACGCCTGCCCTCCGTCCTCATGGTCTAATAACGGGTGGGGGTTCGGTGGTATTAAGAATGAGCTACACTATTATAGTTTCATTCTTGTCAACTCTTACTGTACACGCAAGCAATGTATATTGAATTAATTTATGTAAGAAATGTCAGACGCTCTGATTTTAGTAAGTTGCAGCTGAAGTATTGTTGAAATGCTGCTGATATTTACATTATTATTATTATTATTATTATTATTATTACTTAGAATACAAACACTTTAGAAGGCAGTTCATATTTAACTTGTCCCCCTGTTTGTTGCTGTGTATATATATATATATATATATATATATATATATATATATATATATATATATATATATATATATATATATATATATAGAGAGAGAGAGAGAGAGAGAGAGAGAGAGAGAGAGAGAGAGAGAGAGAGAGAGAATTATAAAAATGAAGGTTGAAAGTCGACTTTTTATATAGTCACAGTGAGGAGTCGACCGAACAAGCTTCCTCGACGCCTGCCCCCATTAGCGTTACGTAATATTCTCTAAACGTAATTTTACCGTATATTTTCGAGTATTTCTTGCTTTGAATAGTTCGTGTGCGCACACGAACTATTCGAAGAATGGAATACTCGAAAGTATATGGTAAAATTACGTTTGTGTTCATGCTTATGAACTATGGGTCTAACAGCGAAGCATTTTCGAGATTACCGTAGACAAACAAGTATACTTTCGGACAACAATCTTAATTTTAAAAGAGAATATTACCTACTAGCCTTCAAAAAGTCCACCAGTATTTTATTACAGCAATTTTGCTTTCAAATGCAAACCCGTAACCGGTTAGATGAAGTAGCTGTGAAAATAGCTTTCTTTAAAATCCGGAAACTGAGCGCGCCTTCGTTTCCCCATTGATCGTCCGACGGTACTCGGCCAATCGCGTCGCGGCTTGGTCTCGGCTGACCGGTGACGTCACAGCGACGTTTCTTTACCTCGGGCACTTACGCTTTTATTCATCCTATATATTTTTAAACGTTCGGTGACGCTTTTATTGATCCTGTTATTGAACGTTCGGTGACGCTTGCATTTATCCTCTTTTTTAAACGTTCAGTGGACGTGGAAATGTTTGTTGGTTTTGGAGGGAAAGTCTCTTAACAGTCTTCCCAGTTGAAGATGTAGAAGACTACATTTACTAAATAGTCGCAACTATTACCAAATATTACGTAACAGTTGAAGGGGTTGAAACTATTTTCACTCATCAAAAAATTTTGAACTCTGTAATATACAAATTTTTTATGCAAATGGGATGACAAACTAATCTCATGTTTATTGAAATACTGAAAACGATACCCTGAATGGCTGTTGTTAAATAATACTTCTTCGACTTAACATCTCTGTTCCTGAGGCTGTTTTTATTGTTTTTCGTTTTTTTTTCCCGTAACCAGGTTGAGATAAAAGACGAAGCACCAAGGTCAGTTTAATCGAAAGGGTTGTTTTTCTGTCAACGAAAATAAGTGAAGTTTCACTGACGTGGTGTGATGTTTTCTTCTGTGCGATATCGTTGGCGATAACGGAAGTCACGTGGTTGTGAACATCGTTTAAGCAGCAGTTTCCGGAGCAGATACAAACCTAACTTTATTCATAATCCCAATATAATGTATGATAGACAATATAAAGTACAATCCATGTGATATATAATCCCTATATAATTACCTCAACTACGTCTAGTACGGTTAACTAATTCGTCTTTTGCATGTACGATATTCGTCTTTTGCATGTTTTTTGTCAAATAATAATTGCAGAAACGTACCTACTCTAGTGATATATAGAAACGTGTTTTAACAAATCTTGTCGAATTTTGAAGCCTGTGCAGCAAAAAAAAACTCTAGGCCTACGCTAAAGCATATACTAGATTTAACATTAGTCTTCTTTGTTTAACGTTCTTATGCAAAGAGATTTCAAAACTAAGACCTTCAACATTGTGGTACATGTTTGTATCGTGGTTATTCTCGAAGACGATTGTTAAGAAGACTGATGGCTGCATATGTTGTCCCCCGTAGGGAGGTAGTGCCGTCTGTGCACCTCATGCGGTGCACTGTAGGCATTACTTATGAAGGTTCTTTGCAGCGTCCCTCCGGCCCCTAGCTGCAACCCCTTTCGTTCCTTTTACTGTACATTCTTTCATATTCTCTTTCTCCCATCTTGCTATCCGTCCTCTCCCAACAATTATTTCATAGTACAGCTGTCAGGTTCCGTTTCAGCGCTGCATGACCTCATAGGTCCCAGTGCTTGGCCTTTGGCCTAAATTCATATTCAATTCAAGTCTTTCAACTTCTACGTTACTCCAATTGTATGTCATTAAAAGCCAAATAGTTCAAAATTCCGTGAGTCTAAGAAAATGGTGTAGCGGTCTTTGAAAGGCGCTTCGCAACGACATTCTGGTGATATCAACCTTTCTCAAATAAGAAAGGAAGAAAGAAAGTAGAGAGAGAGAGAGAGAGAGAGAGAGAGAGAGAGAGAGAGAGAGAAACTTGTCATGTACCTTCACCTTCTCTCAGGCAACGCTTACGCAATAAGTTTCCAACGCGAGAAGAGGAGATTGCAATCACCCCTTTAATAGCTACTAAAGCTACTTTTCCCCTCACTCAGGTGAAGCCAGCCAGTTATTTCCCCTCTTCCCCTTTTTTCTTTATAATCACCAGGTCTTACTTTCTTTTGGCCTAAATTCAAGGACAAGGACACCGCTGTCGTTTTGATTCGTGGCTATGTTGTTGGGATTTGGTTAGCCCACATAGCAGGAATGAAAGGTGAAAACAACGGCATTAGACGGTTTATAAAATGAAGGATAGTAAAAAATAGAAATATACCGATAAAATCTTATATGGGTAAATACAGAAAAATATTAGATTATTTGTAAAATGTACACGCTAAAAATATTTATGCCAATCCGAACGGTGGGATTAAATTATATTTGTTAATTTTTTGGTAAATTTAAGGCAACTCTGATAAAATCCTGCTTGTGATGCTCTTAAAACCGTAAAATATTGTATATTTTCTCAAATGAAAGATCAAGAAAAAATTCTATGTTCTGTCTCTCTGTCTACCTGTCTTCCCCCTCACGGAAAGTGAATGGGTTCCCCCATTGCTTCTCATGCCCCTCAGTATACCCCACTAACAACATTCGTTTGGCACTTCGTTGGTATTTCTGCCATTTAGAAGGAAAGCGGCATTGTCGAGATTTTCTTAGCCTTCATTCTCTGTAGATGGCTTTATATATGTATATATATATATATATATATATATATATATATATATATATATATATATATATATATATATATATATATATATATATATAATATGTGTGTTTGTGTGTGTGCTAGACCAACGTTAATGGCTTGGGAATAAAAGTCGAAACCGGTCAGGACCTACGTCCAGTCTCTTATTTTTTCACCTGTGGTGATGTGTGACAAACGAATCACGTGATAATGTGATTATAATCATATATATATATATATATATATATATATATATATATATATATATATATATATTCTAATAGCCACAATGCCCTCTTAACTTCTCGCTTCGCGCTTTTTTGGATATGCTTGTAACTACGAAGCCGAAAATATCCAGACGGAAGAAATTGAAGAGCCTGTGAATAGCGGTCGCGAGAATCGAACTCGCGTTACCATATTCACAAGGAGGTCACGTTGCCGACCTGGCTACGAGAAGGATAAAAGTCTATCGCCTCTCGTACATACATATACCTGTCGTTTTCAGATATATTTTGTTAGAGGTGGAATAGACCCATCCTCACCATCGTAGCCAAGTGGGCAATCGTTTTTATTGCTTTTTGGGCTGAAATATATATGTAGAATCTACTGGTCACTTTTACCAGACACATATGTAATTCTAATAGCCACAATGCCCTCTTAACTTCTCGAATTCTTCGCGCTTTTTTGGATATGCTTGTAACTACGAAGCCGAAAATATCCAGACGGAAGAAATTGAAGAGCCTGTGAATAGCGGTCGCGAGAATCGAACCCGCGTTACCATATTATATATATATATATATATATATATATATATATATATATATATATATATATATATATATATATATATATATATATATATATATATATATATTGTATATGTGTGTATGAACTATTCACAGTTTAAATCGTATTCAAGGAAAACTTGTCTAACAATTGAATTAACTTTTTAGAATTATATAAAAATGCTGCTTCCAGCAATGACATTGACGCTTAAACGTCCAGAAATAAATAAACGCATAAATAAATGAGAGCCCTGCAAGCGTGACCAGAGGACTTCGCAGCGAAAGCATAAATTGTCTTCAAGTGCTTTACATGTTGCTCGAAGTATTGGAATGGAATGGAATACAGAATTGAGGCCCAAAGGCCAAGCGCTGGGACCTATGAGGTCATTCAGCGCCGAAACGGAAACTGACAGTAAAAAGGTTTGAAAGGTGTAACAGGAGGAAAACCTTTAGCAGTTGCCCTATGAAACAATTGTTAGGAGAGGGTGGAAAGGAAGCCGGAAGAAAGAATATGAACGGAGGTACAGTAAAAGGAATGAAAGGGGTTGCAGCCAGGGGCCGAAGGGACGCTGCTAAGAACCAGTCGTTGACTTGTATTCAACCTGTTTGTGAATTGCGTATGATATGTTGCAGCGTGGACGTACCCAAAGTCTAAAGAGAAGACGTACCCTTAACAAAGTCGAACCCGGGGCATACGTATAAGCTCCGTAACTGACCTAGTTTTGTCAGAAGGAGGGCATTGCCGTATTTTCGGATTTCAGTTTTATACGTGTCAAGGTCATTCGTCTGTTTGTAAGACTCCATTTTTGTTTGTTTGTTGTCGATGACCTTGTTCTCGTCTTTTTTTTTTTTTTTTTTTTTTTTTTTTTTTTTTTTTTGTCCCACTTTTGATGCGCCTCAGGTCATACCACTCGTCCTTTCTAATTCAAAATCTAATCTCGCTGATAGAATCGATTATCGCGTCATGAAACGTTCTTCCTGAACCCTTGCCGCCCGTACGTCCTCTCTCTCTCTCTCTCTCTCTCTCTCTCTCTCTCTCTCTCTCTCTCTCTCTCTCTCTCTCTCTCTCTCTCTCTCTTTCTGGATATATATATATATATATATATATATATATTACTTTTATTGTGACTAACGCTCACTCTTACTTCCTCTGGACGGGTCAGAAAAAAATAATAACAAATACACTTTACTATTATCGTCCTTCGGGAATATTTGAATGTATTTCCGTCTCCAAATATAGATCCGCAAATCCTTCCTGTTTGTAGGGGGAACACTATTTCGATTTGCGTTAAGAAATTAGATGGCGAAATGGTTACCCCTTTCCGCTCTTCTTGAAATCACTCGCAGCCTTTCACCTCGGTTACTTCTGGTCCGGAAAACGAGAGTTTTGTGAAATCTGTACGAAGGCCGTGTCGAGGGAATGGCCAGGGAGCGTTCGTTTCCTGATGTTCGTATAATTCTTTCGCAGCTAGATGTTTGATTATTATTCTAATCCTTGACCTGTTTCTGTGATTAAGTATCACTAATTTTTATATTGTCTGGCTGTTTATTTTCCTTTTGCAGCTGAAAGTTTTATTGTTATTCTAATCCTTGACCTGTTTATGTGATTAAGTATCATTAATTTTTATATTTTCTGGCTGTTTATATCCAATTCGTTTTCTGCGTTTTCTACAGTGATTTTGTGCCAAAATCTTTTTATTTTTTAATACCTAAAGCACTGAAAATAGTTATATATGTTTCCCGTTTATTTTAGTTTCATTTCCCGCGTTCCCTGAAATCCTTCAAAGTTTCTACCTTTCCCCATAAAATCGTTTTATTACTCTATTTATCCTTCACTATTTATATATTAATTTTATTAGAAAATACAGGCCAGGAGAAGAGAGAGAGAGAGAGAGAGAGAGAGAGAGAGAGAGAGAGAGAGAGAGAGAGAGAGAGAGAGAGAGAGAGATTAACCTCGTAGGAAACTATAGAAAAAACTACTTTGAGGGAAGGGAAGAAGGGCTCTAAACTTTAGGAAGAACAGAGACCAGAGGAGAATCCCAAAGCTGAGCCGTGTACCGTTTTACGCAATAAAATACGGAGGAGGTAGCTTGGCGGGTGTTAAGGCACTTTCCATAATATTTGTTATTGTATATTTTCAAGTATTTATTTAGTTATTTCATAACTAGTGTATTTATGTGGTGATTTATACATTAATATTTAATTAGCATATTTTTCTTAATTATTTAAGTTTATAGAACTTTCATGCGAGCTTACTGAATTGAATTGAATATAGAATTTAGGCCAAAGGCCAAGCACTGGGACCTATGAGGTCATTCAGCGCTGACACGGAAACTGACAGTAAAAAGGTTTGAAAGGTGTAATAGGAGGAAAACCTCAAAGCAGTTACACTATGAATCAGTTGTTAGGAGAGGCTGGAAAGTAAGATGGAAGAAAGAGAATATGAAAGGAGGTACAGCAAAAGGAATGTAAGGGGTTGCAGCTAGGCGCCGAAGTGACGCTGCAAAGAACCTCAAGTAATGCCTACAGTGCACCGCATGAGGTGCACTGACAGCACTACTCCCTTACGGGGATGCGAGCTTATTAACACGCAACGGTTCCAGACCCGGATAAGAGGGGGGGGGGGCAGGCCGAAAATAAATTAAATTTGCAACTAACCTTAGCGTCTTGTTGCAAGCGGAAATTCTTCGCGGCGACTCCCTCAAGGCGACCAGAGGAAGCGATGATAAATATTAATGATTAACCTCCAATTATTAAATTACATAATGGTTTATCTGCTTGATTTAATGAATCGAGTACTTATTTTAAATCATTATTTTTGATTTTTAATAAAATAGTTAACATATTGTTTTTGTAATTGATTAATTATTGAAGCATTTAAATAAAATATTTAGCATATAATTATTTTTGTATTTGATTAATTATTGAAGCTTTTTAATAAAATATTTAGCGTATAATTATTTTTGATTTTTAATAATATTTAGCGTATAATTATTTTTGCATTTGATTAATTATTGAAGCATTTTAATAAAATATTTAGCATGTAATTGTTTTTTTTGTATTTGAGTAATTAATCAGGCATTTGCCTTCTGTAATTATTTATGGTTTAGTAAATAATCGAGTATTCAGTGTATATAAGTTTTTGTTCATTTTACGTTAACTGTACAACTCATTCATTCATTTCTTCTTCAAGCAAGAATGCTTGCATCCTTCCGCCAAATAAGGCAACCTCTTGCATGCAGAAACAGCAACAACAATATAGACAACCTCTTGCATACAAAACAACAGTGAAAACAACCTCTTGCATTTAATGGCAACAAAAATCTTTTGCATGCAACAACAATAAAAGACAACCTCTGTCAATTAACACCAACAACAAAAACAACCTCTTGCATGCAACAACGACGACAACCAAACCAGCCTCTTGCATGCAACAACAACAAAACAACCTCGTGCATGCAACAACAAAAAACAACCTCTTGCATGCAACAACAGCAACAAAAATTTCTTGCAGGCATCAGCAAAAAATCCTCTTGCAGGCAACAACAACAAGAAAAACAACCTCCCACATGCAACAACAACAACAAAAACAACTCGATGCCAAACGCCTCCATACTCCCCCGAAAGCCGACTTCATTTTCAGCACGCGGTAATTCTCTCTCTCTCTCTCTCTCTCTCTCTCTCTCTCTCTCTCTCTCTCTCTCTCTCTCTCTCTCTCTCTCTCCGTATTTAGCCATGCAGCGAGAGCACATACGTGTGATCTGTGTGCCTAGGCTGGGACACTCATGTCCTTGCACATGCTTCACACAGGCTGCACCTAGCAGCATGACCCTTAATCGCCTTAAGAAACGACTGTTTAAGGGCTTCCCTCGCATTGCATATTAGGGTCGCCGGTCGTTGAACTGCCTTTTGTTGTTGCTTGCGTTCTGTGCTTCGCTTTTGTTCTCGCTTTAAAAGATTTTCCCTTGAAGTAGTATTTCTGAAATTTTTACAACACTGCACCCCTTAAATCAAACCTATTTTACTACATTTTCCCTTGAATTAATTCTAAAATGTTTTTACAACACTGCAACCCCTTAAATCAAACCTCTTTTACTACTAGAAGAGTTCTTTTAACTGATTGGTCTGCTAAAACTACCCCTTGAAAAGAAAAAAAAATTCGCTGAAAGGTTCTATTTACAGAAGGGAAAAGTCCACAGGGGCTAGCAGTATCAGGCCTAAATGCTTGCTGAGAATTTTAGAAGCTGACCCCCCCACCTCCAGTGGGAAAATGAGAAAAGGTGTGCATGTACTGAGATCTATTCACGTGACGTCACTTGGTCATTCCTTATGCAAGTAATCTGTTGCACAACTGTCATAACTTTCCAAAGATTCCACTTACTGGTGACTCATTTGCATACGAATGGCTTCTGGCCTTGTTCAGTTGGATCTAGCACAGGTGAATTTTTGTTACTCATGCAATTAATCATTCCACAATGACACTTAATTCTATGCTAATGTGATCACAAGTAGGCGTTTGATTTTATTAACTTTCAAGTAGACCCGTCTCGACTTAAGGAGTGGATGGGGTACCTTGTGAAAAGGTGCCCAGGCACCCAGTGATAAGGTAGCTGATTGCACCCAGTGTGGTGAAGGGCGTAGGGTTAGATGCCTCATCCCAAAATGCTTAAGCATTGGATGAGGTAGCTGATTGCACCCAGTGTGGTGTAGGGGGTAGGGTTAGATGCCTCGTCCCAAATTGCTTGCTGGGGACCGGAAGCGAACACCCTCTGGCGTTGCAAATTTTAAAGGGATTAGGTACTACGTCATATTCTACGTTTATTGCGCAGACGAAGACTCTAGACATGAAACGCATAAGCAGACAAACAAATGATGAGAATGATTTAATCAGATAATAATATTATTATTATTATTATTATTATTATTATTATTATTGGAAAAATCTGTAGATTTGTTTCTCCATTTCAAGACTCATGCTATCATGAGTATTTTTTTTAATGATTATTATTATTATTATTATTATTATTATTATTATTATTATTATTATTATTATTATTATTATTATTATCATTATTGTCAAAGCCTTCTCAACATTTGTTTGTTTGCTTATTCATTTCACGTCTAGAATCTTCGTCTGCCTGTGCCCAGGGCATGGGCACTGTTAGTCACTGCAACGATTTCTATCACTGCGCGTCAGAGTACATTCAGCTGACGTCATAGGGAACATTATATATATATATATATATATATATATATATATATATATATATATATATATATATATATATATATATATATATATATATATATGCGTTTACATCGACATACGTATTTTGTTAAGTGCGGATATCAAGAGGAAGGTGAACGATAGGACTCAGCTACGATGGGAGGCTGGGAGCACACAATTAGAAGCAGAATTCCAAATCCCAGAGGGGAATGAATACTGTATGTATGTTGGCATGTATACACGCAGTTTGTACGTATGAATATATGTGCGCATAAATGCTAATTGTTTCCACTGAAGGGATTGTGCTCTTACAAAAAGAAAAATGTCGCCTTCATACACACACACACACACACACACACACACACACATATATATATATATATATATATATATATATATATATATATATATATATATATATATATATATATATATATATATATATCACAAGAAAGTAAAACACACCACGTGAAATATTTCTTTGCAAAAAGCAAAGGACACACCATATGGACGTATAACGTCATTCATACATATGTATGTCCAAAAGTATTTCGCAGCAAGCCATGTGACATGACACACACACACAGCGAGGAATCTTGAATTGGAACAAGATTGGCATGGTTATATCATATGCCTCTCTCTCTCTCTCTCTGTCAGTTCTAAGTACTGTCATGCCAACTTCTAGATGACATATCCAATCTTCATATGTGTTGAGATTCGTAAGTGCCACCACTCCTTCTCTCTCTCTCTCTCTCTCTCTCTCTCTCTCTCTCTCTCTCTCTCTCTCTCTCTCTCTCTCTCTCATACGCCAGCTTTGTTTCACCAGCAAAAATCTCCAGATCGATTCAGGGGCGGTGTTGATGACTTATGTTCGTCTTTCTGTAAAACCCTTGAACTGTGTGTGGACCTAAGCTCTGAATTAGGTACCTGGTAGGTAGTCAGAGGTGATGGGTTGGAGCCAGAGTGGAATAAGACATTGTGATAATCACACCACACAAATATACTTGTGTGAGAACCGGAGCGGAATAATTTTTAGATCTACCTGTGTTAAGCGAAAGGCAAATATATATATATATATATATATATATATATATATATATATATATATATATATATATATATATATATATATATATATATACACACACCCCATGAGAACAGAACAGAAAGATTTTCAGTGCATTCGCTAATCTTCCAACAACAAATAAGACACAGTTTAGAAGTTTTATGTTGCGACCATAAAAGGTACTGGGAACCATTCGCTGAGAGGTTCAGTGTCAAAAAGTAAATGAAAATTAAATACGAAAGACTACTAGGACACTGGGTAAAAGAGCATAGTTATTTGTAAGAATTATTGCAAGGGAATCTTTCATTCCTTTTACTGTACCTCCTTTCATAATCTCTTTCTTCCATCGTGCTATCCACCCTCTCCTAACAGTTGATTCATAGTGCAACTGCTTTGAGGTTTTCCTCCTGTTACACCTTTCAAATCTCCTAGTCCCAATTTCCGTTTCAGCGCTGAATGACCTCATAGGTCCCAGTGCTTGGCCGTTAGCATAAATTCTGTATTCAATTCAGTTCAGTTCAGTAACATATGAAATGCTTATACTTAACATTATTATATTTGCTGACTACATCGTTAATTACAAAAATGCCAAATTCGTAAACCTCTAATTTCAAAACGTCATCATTGAAAGCATTTCACATTAAAATATGATATCAAAACATTACGCAACGGGGAAAGTAATAAAAACCAATATATAAAGGTAAATTACAGGTAACATGAGTTGCGTATGCGTCATTGACGTGAAAAAAAGGGGGAAATTTTGGTATTATTAATAAAACTGACACCATTACATGAAGTAAGAAGGAAATACCGTAAGTTTACCTAATGACGTTTAACATTCAATGTCACCAGAGCTTTTCCTGTCTATCGCAATTCTTTCCAATCCTCTCTTCCTGTTTATTGACTTGAAACTCTATACACTCGCGCAGGTCCCAAAAAAGAATTTATTATTATTATTATTATTATTATTATTATTATTATTATTATTATTATTATTATTATTATTATTATTATTATTCAGGAGATGAAGCCTATTCATTTGGAACAACCCCACCAAAGGGGCCATTGACTTGAAATTCAAGAGCTTCCAAACAATATGGCGTTCACTAGAAAGAAGTAACGGAAGGTAAAGGGAGTTACAGAAAGACAAGGTCATTTGTTAAAAAAAGGAAAAAATGAATTAATGAATAAATAGATGAAAATGTAAGCAAGTTATTAACATACAAGGAGAACTGTATTAGGGTAGTAATGCATTGCGTCTTCGCTTGAACTTTTGAACAAGCCTCAGGTCAGCGCCAGTAATAGTGAGGGGAAAATCAGGTCAGCGCCAGTAATAGTGAGGGGAAATCAGGTCAGCGCCAGTAATGGTGAGGGGAAATAAGGTTAGTGTCAGTAATATTGAGGGGAAAATAATAGTGAGGGGAAAATCAGATCAGCGTCAGTAATAGCGAGGGGAAAATAAGGTCAGCGCCAGTAATAGTTAGGGGAAAATCAGGTCAGCACCAGTAATAGTGAGGGGAAAATCGGGCCAGTGCCAGTAAAAGTGAGGGGAAAATCGGGTCAGCGCCAGTAAAAGTGAGGGGAAAATCGGGTCAGCGCCAGTAATAGTGAGGGGAAAATCAGGCCATCGCCAGTAATAATGAGGGGAAAATCAGGTCAGCGCCAGTAATAGTTAGGGGAAAATCAGGTCAGCACCAGTAATAGTGAGGGGAAAATCGGGTCAGCGCCAGTAATAGTTAGGGGAAAATCAGGTCAGCACCAGTAATAGTGAGGGGAAAATCGGGTCAGCACCAATAATAGTTAGGGGAAAATAAGGTCAGCACCAGTAATAGTGAGGGGAAAATCGGGTCAGCGCCAGTAAAAGTGAGGGGAAAACCAGGTCAGTGTCAGTAATATTGAGGAAAAATCAGTCCAGCGCCATTAATAGTGAGGGAAAATCAGGCCATCGCCAGTAATAATGAGGGGAAAATCAGGTCAGCGCCAGTAATAGTGAGGGAAAATCGCCAGTAATAATGAGGGGAAAATCAGGTCAGCGCCAGTAATAGTGAGGGAAAATCGCCAGTAATAATGAGGGGAAAATCAGATCAGCGCCAGTAATAGTGAGGGAAAATCACGCCAGCGCCAGTAATAGTGAGGAGAAAATCAGGGCAGCGCCAGTAATAGTGAGGGAAAATCACGCCAGCGCCAGTAATAGTGAGGAGAAAATCAGGGCAGCGCCAGTAATAGTGAGGGAAAATCACGCCAGCGCCAGTAATAGTGAGGAGAAAATCAGGGCAGCGCCAGTAATAGTGAGGGAAAATCACGCCAGCGCCAGTAATAGTGAGGAGAAAATCAGGGCAGCGCCAGTAATTGTGACGGGAAATAAGGATCATTAATGAAATGGGCGACAGTCTTCACAAGGGCCCGAGGCGACCGATCAATAGCGGGTCGCTATTATAGGCCTGAGAGGGACCGTAGCTGCCAGATCTGATCTGAAGGCCTTGTTGTGTATATTTCCAGAGGCTATGAGGAGTTTCTCACGACTTTGTAAAGTCCCTGGGGATCTTTGTTAACTCAAACAGGACCTTTAAGGTCTGTTCATTATTTCAGTAATGTCACATCCCCGTGATATTTTTTTATTCACAAACATTAAGCTACAAAATGTTTAATATCCAATTCGCTTTACCTCGGAAATAGTACCGAAAAGGAATTATAAGTGGTAAGTGGTTGGCATCTGGTAGATTCGAACTACTGACAGCACCTACCTTAGACTTCAGTGACGAGTTATCTTACCACTAGGCTGTCAAGGCATGTACAGTACAGAACGACATTTGTAGCTTAATGTTTGCGAATATATATATATATATATATATATATATATATATATATATATATATATATATATATATATATATATATGTTCACATATTTGCGTGTATATATATATATATATATATATATATATATATATATATATATATATATATATATATATATATATATATATATATATATATATATATATATATATATACATATATAAATTTGTATATTGTATATTTAATCACACAATCAACCCCTCTCTTTTATCCTGCCTATGAACCAACGTGAGGAATGACTGACACCTCCCTCCCCCTACCCCTACGGAAGGACGCGTATAACACCTGTATGGAACGGCCACTATATAAATACATATATATCGACCAGTTCCGGTGAGAACCGGGCCACTTGAAACTGACCCAGATGGCACCATTCCATCGAGGCGTGGAGGCACTCCCGATCGGAACGTGAGACGTGGCCCAGTGGAGCCAAGTGAAATTAGCAAAGGACTCTTGGCCGGGAACCGTGGCTATCGTCTTGCTTGGTCGTGAATCATGAGTCCAGAAATGGAAGAGAAAAGGTACTGATTGAAAAAAGGTACTGATTGAAACGAGCGAAGAGATAAGCAAGTTTTTCGGTTTGCAAATTGTTTTATACATTTTTTTTATTAGTCTCTTCATGAAAGTATACTTAAGAAATTAAGGGATACATTAATTAGATGGCCAAATGGCTAATGGGTAGGGATAACAGCTATTACAAGAGTAAACAGGCAGTTAAGTGGTCGCATCCCGGATACAGTCAAACACAACTAGATGCAAATGCAACCAACGAAGCAACGCACAATATATATACATATATATATATATATATATATATATATATATATATATATATATATATATATATATATATATATATATATATATATATATATATATATATATGTATGTATATATATACATACACACACACACACACATAGTATTATCACCCACATTACGTGATTTTTATACATCAAACCCCACAGGGAAGAAATAAAAATCGGTTCTAATTCCTGACCGGTTTCGGCTTTATTGCTAAGCCATCTTTAGAGGACTGATACGAAGCGGTAGGAGTGCCCCTTATCAACCCTGTGGTATATATATATATATATATATATATATATATATATATATATATATATATATATATATATATATACACACAGTATATAAACTTGCTGGTAATCACTTACGGAAAGCACGGTTCGCTAGTACATCGTACATTCTCAGCATGTCATGTAATGCGAAATAACTCTTGAAAAATACTGATGTATCATGCTTTAACGGAGTAGTCAATGACCTAAATTTAGCTACTTGAATATATATAAAAAAGAAGCAATTTACTGCAGACCGCAGTGCGATATCATTTCAATTTCCGCGTCGATATCATCTGCAGCATTATTGAAAGGGGGAACGTCAGTATCGTGTGCATAAGCGCGGCCGAGTCATTATTGTGAAGAGTCTAGACTTAACATTAAGAAATGTTCTGCTCGCCTCTCCACTTCGTCACATCTATTATTGGGAGCTTATCTGTTATCAAGGGAACAACGTCCGCTATCATTAAATAACATTCGGCCAAAGTCCGAAGTCGGCTATTGTTCAGGCTCCCTGGGAGGTCAGCCGAAGAGAATGTCTGGGAATGGCATTGACTGTTGAATAATACCAGATTCGTTCTTGTCGGGGGCATGACGTCATCTGCGTGTCTCCAAGTGTACGAGAATTTCTTATCAGTGTGACTAAACTGGAGTTTCCGGGAGTGGATACTGCGGGCGGATTGGTCACTCCGGTTCCTCATGACTTGTAACTTTGTATTTCTTGCTTTTCTGCAATTCTCCTTTTTATTAGATTCATCTTTCTTTGTATTTATTAACACTTACTAGATCTTTTTCGCTTGCATTTGTTTGACTTTCCAAAGTGAATGATTGGTGGTATTTTAGTAATCAGAGGTACGCGTACACTCTTCCTGAATTGCTCGACTAATGATGACATGGATGCGATGACTAGCCATCAAACTATCAATATTTTTATAATTTTATTATTAAAAAGGAATTACAGGTCTTTGAACCTCCAACGCTGAATGAGCATATCTGAACGCTATCTCGATCATTTTCGTTTCATAACATACCGCAGTCACCAGAATTTGAAAAGAGATTAGTATAGAATTATCACAAAGCTGGTGTGCATCATTATTGACGGCCGAATCCATTTTCATTCGCATTAAGCTTATTAATTTTTTTGCCAATATAAATACGCATATATATATATATATATATATATATATATATATATATATATATATATATATATATATATATAGTATATATATATATATATATATATATATATATATATATATATATATATATATAGAGAGAGAGAGAGAGAGAGAGAGAGAGAGAGAGAGAGAGAGAGAGAGAGAGAGAGAGAGAGAGAGAGAGACTGACTGACTCTAGATTTTTGTGTATGGAAACTAGGTCTAATGTATGTATTTGTTAATCGGTGATAAGAAAGAACATTTATCTATGTATTTCCCTCGATGGTGAATGTAACGTTGTATAATTATACGTGTGGATGGATGGTGACAAGTGGAGAATGATACTACGTATGTATGGATTCGGGAAGCATACAGTTTTCTTCGTGAGAGAATTGAATTTATTTGAGCATGCATGTTTATACAGTATAAGCATGCATGTTTTTTTTATGATGAGAATAATTAACAAGTAAAAAATGCGCCGAAGTGTCTTCGGCGTAATCGAGTATTCTGTACATCTTATAATCAAGGCCACCGAATATAGATCTATCTTTCGGTGCTCTCGGTATAATGCCGTATGAGCCGCGGCCCATGAAACTTTAACCACGGGCCGATGGTGGCCTGTCCTTTATCGTTGCCAGCTGCACGATTATGACTAACTTTAACCTTAAATAAAATAAAAACGACTGAGGCTACAGGTCTGGAATTTGGTATGTTTGATGACTGGAGGGTGGATGATCAACATACCAATTTGCAGGCCTCTAGCCTCAGTAGTTTTTAAGATCTGAGGGCGAATGGACGGACAAAGCCGGCGCAATAGTTTTCTTTTACAGAAAACTAAAAACCAGTATTTGTAATTTTTTTATCGTAGTAAATGGTATTATTGTGTTATAAGCAAGTATGCATCTTTGCCTTAATGTGTACAGTTATGTAAAATAATTCTTTGTGGCAAAAATAATACATAAATATATGTATTTTTCGTAACAAAGTTGACATATTTGTGTATAATTTAATTTGTAATTGATACATGTAAGGAATTCTGTCCAGTCAGGGACAATAATCAAAACATGTTTGTTGTTTTAATCAAGACACGTTTGTTGTTTCAATCGAGACGTGTTTGTTGTTCGCCCCAGAGAGGCGAACTACGTTTGGCCAAACGCGATCATCTCTGGCATGGAATGAACGAACGGCAAAATATTCTCGCTAGTTATTCAGAGCATGCGCAGTACAAGGTTTACGTCAGTTTCTCTCGTTTGTCCTCGTTTCCTGTAACGTTATTCTCGATGAACAGACTGACTGCTCTGTTTGTCATAACGTCTGTTTTTCTTATTTGAAGGAGTCTCAGATGCCGAGCGTAACCCCTCTCTCTCTCTCTCTCTCTCTCTCTCTCTCTCGGCGTCCGGCTAGAATTGGGCTGTTTTGTCCGGTGTCAGTCTGCTTGCTGTAAAGAACAAGCAACCCGTCTAAATTATATTATACAATAATATATTATACAGTGTTATACCTGCAGGAAACTTGTTTAGAATCTTCAGGTAGACAAGGGTATAGAGTTCGTGATTTGGTTAAATAATGATAATAATAATGACTAGTATTATCGTTATCATTATTATGTTTGTAGTCCTGCTTCTGCTATTCTTAACTCCTATAACCTTCCTTCTCTAAAGAGGCAGCTTGTGTATGGCATTGTGGTGTTTAAACCCTGACCACCTCCTGTTTCATTTTTTTCTCTTCCGGCCTGGGCTAGAAAAGGGCACTAGGATCCTTGTTCTATTGGTCCTTATTTTTAGAAAAAAAAAGAATTTTTTTTTATAATTTGTAGCTTCATGGAGAATGAGATGAGATAAGTGGTCAAAATGTTAATTTCTGCCTTAAGCATCTCTGGCTAGCCAGGGATAGAACAGAGCCAGTGGCGCCCTTGAATGAATATTTTTGTTTATTGAAAGAGTAAATGAATGGGAAGAGAGGAAGTGATGTACATTCGAATGGAAGAAAGTGGAGCAGACTATTAGGTCTTTATGCATTGAGGGCTGAGAACTTTCTTACTGTAAGACTGAGAAGTTTCTCACTGTAAGACCAAGAACTTTCTTACTATAAGACTAAGAACTTTCTTACTGTAAGACTGAGAAGTTTCTCACTGTAAGACCAAGAACTTTCTTACTATAAGACTAAGAACTTTCTTACTGTAAGACTAAGAACTTTCTCACTGTAAGACTAAGAACTTTCTCATTGTAAGACTGAGAACTTTCTCACTGTAAGACTAAGAACTTTCTTACACTAAGACTGAGAACTTTCTCACTGTAAGACTGAGAACTTTCTTACTGTAAGACTGAGAACTTTCTCACTGTAAGACTAAGAACTTTCTTACTGTAAGACTAAGAACTTTCTCACTGTAAGACTGAGAACTTTCTCACTGTAAGACAAAGAACTCTCACTGTAAGTCTAAGAACTTTCTCACTGTAAGACTAAGAACTTTCTTACTGTAAAACTAAGAACTTTCTTACTGTAAGACTGAGAACTTTCTCACTGTAAAACTAAGAACTTTCTTACTGTAAGACTGAGAATTCTCACTGTAAGACTAAGAACTTTCTCATTGTAAGACTAAGAACGTTCTCACTGTCAGAATCTTTTCAGCTCATTTGATTTAAACTGGCTAAACGAGGACAGAAAAGTTTTTTCGTGTCAGTTCCTTTCTCTAAACAAATAGATGAATAAATAAATAAATCTTTCAGCAGCCTCTGGAGACAGAAGGACAGAGTCAAATATCAGATTTAATCTGTTCCCTTGTGAACCCCCCGCGGAGGGAGATGGCTAAGGCACGTGTGTGTGTGCTTTTGGCAACCATACTCAGTAGCGTTGTGTATATTTGATCATTATTCATAGTCAGTTTGTTTGTACGTCCCTCGCATTGGTCACTTTTTTGCCCGTTGCACTCACTTATACATATATATATATATATATATATGTATATATATATATATATATATATATATATATATATATATATATATATATATATATATATATATATATAATATAATAAATTTCTGACTCACGTCGGGATCGAACCCAGGTCTCTCAGGTGGAAAGCAAGGGCGTTATCCACTGAGCCATACAAGTCTAAAAGAAGTTGGAACCTGAGAGCAACTGCACCCAAGGAATTACCTGGGCAAGCTGACTGCTTGCATACCAGCGAGTTTTCCCCAACTTCCCGACTCAGCAATGACCCAATAGACAACATTTCATTCGAATTATCCCTTCTGAGTGACGTCGGGATCGAACCCAGGTCTCTCAGGTGGAAAGCTTTCCACCTGAGAGACCTGGGTTCGATCCCGACGTGAGTCAGAAATTTATTTCTGTTCCACACGTGATTGTGTGTTGATGATTTCTATATAATATAATATATATATGTATATATGTATATATGTGTATGTGTACTTATGTATATATACATATATATATTATTTATTTATGTATGTTGTGGGAGTGTCTGTTTATCCATATATATATATATATATATATATATATATATATATATATATATATATATATATATATATATATATATATATACATATACATATACATATACATACACTGTATCCATGTATTGTTTGTATGCATTATTTATACAAATATGCCAGCGTGTATATATCTACTGTACATTTTTACGAGGAGGGTGCCAATACGCTAAAATTAGATTCAGACGATTCTTACATGTGTGTGTGTGTGTGTGAAGGAGAGAGAGCGAGAGAGAGAGAGAGAGCCAGCCTTAGCCAGGTAATGACATTGCCTTAAAGGAGCTGACATCTGTCCCGATGCCAAGTGTCTCAGCTGTCTCAGCGCAACCTTGCGTCAAGAAGCGTTGATCGGGATTATGCAAGGTTGGTGGGTATTGCTGTCGGAGGGCAGTTGAATGCTGCTTTCGTTTAATGCCGCGCTCGATGTTTGTTTGAACTGTGGTCCGTTGGTTTTATCATTCTCTTTTTGGGGGTGTGTGTATGTGTGTTTGTAAGGTTTTTCTCTCGCATTTAAAATACAAATTTAACATTAACTTGGTTTTTCCTAACGTATGATGGTCGGTTTCTTTTTATCTATTTGTTATTCAGCGATAATTTTGATCTCTTTGTTACTTATTTTTTATTTTATTTTATTTTATTATTTTTTTTACTAGTTCTTGCGAGTTTCTGCACATTCTGAAAGAGCCGACGGCAGTAACACGCTGGGCCATTGAGCAGAGCGTGGGACTAGCAACCTCATCCCAAAATGTGACTGCTTAGAAACTCGAGTGGAGGAATTTCCCCGTTCCCTAATTAGCGCATGGACGGACTTAGAGAAATGCATTTCCAGATGCCTGGAAATTATTGAAATGAATGGGATGTCTCAGTCAGGGGAATGTCAATATCAGGCCCACGAATCCTTGCAAGGTTGCCCGGTGGGGGATGAGCTGTTATCAGCGTTGCCAATATCACAATATTGCCAATATCGTAAGTGCAGCCACCTGTTTCCTGCAAGTCCATCTATCTTTCTCGAGTTACTCTTGCGTCATTGGAGAATCGGGCGCCAAAGGAAGCATATGGTTGAGCCAGCGGAAATTTTAGCGCCGTGACTGCACAGATTCGCGAGGAATCCGTCTCCCGCTGCCAATGAGGGATTAGTGACCCCGTCATGACGGGTCTCATATTTTTGGTTTCGTACGCTGGCGTCACAAAGATCGTCGGCTCGGAGGAGAAGTTGTACATATATACGAGCGCGCGTGGGCTTGCTTATATATGTAGTGTTAACAGAAGTGGCCTCATAGACAAAACAATTGGGGAGCAGAGAAGTTTATATGGGATTTTTTTTGTCTTGTCTTTATTGTATCATGTTTTTGTTATTCTAACAAGACTCTCTCTCTCTCTCTCTCTCTCTCTCTCTCTCTCTCTCTCTCTCTCCCCGTATATAAGTGTATATATATATATATATATATATATATATATATATATATATATATATATATATATATATATATATATATATATATATATATATATATATATATACACTGTAGGCATTACTTAAGGTTCTTTGCAGCGTCCTTCTGGCCCCTAGCTGCAACCCCTTTCATTCCTCTTACTGTACCTCCGTTCGTATTATCTTTCTTCCATCTCGCTGTCCACCCTCTCCTAACAATTATTTCATGGTGCAGCTGCGAGGTTTTCCTCCTGTTACACCTTTCAAACCTTTTACTGTCAATTTCCATTTCAGCGCTGAATGACCTCGTAGGTCCCAGTGCTTGGCCTTTGGCCGAAACTCTATATTCCATTCCATCTTCTCGGCTTCCATGTACACTTACTTTTGCTTTCGTTTGCTTTCAAGTTTCTTCTCACGCAAAGTGCCCATTCACAGCACTAGACTTTCATTTAATGACATGTCTCGGCCACTGAGACGTAACACACCCTTGTCTCAGACCCACTTTCACGCCAGATCACTTTTGCTTGCCTGCATGCATATTCTAATACGTGCTTCACCACCGTCGTAAGTTGAAGTTGAAGTCCTCCTGGGTCTCTGTAGGCTCATAGGGCAGGCGCTGATCTCGTGTTAATCGCTCTCAGTAACTTATCTTTTTTACCATACGTTATTATCACCCTACACATTGCCTGTTATTTAATTCTGCCATGAGCTTTTTTTAGGTCAGTGTGTGCTATGTACAGCTTTTAGTTTTCTGTAAAAGAAAACTATTGAGATGGCTATTTGTCCGTCCGTCCGCACTTTCTGTCCGCCCTCAGATTTTAACTGAGGCTAGAGGGCTGCAAATTGTTATGTCAATCATCCACCCTCCAGTCATCAAACACACCAAATTGTAGCCCTCTAGCCTCAGTAGATTTTATTTTACTTAAGGATAAAGTTATCCGTGATCGTGCGTGCCAACAACACAGGCCACCACCGGGCCGTGGCTGAGAGTTTCATGCAGCATTATACACTGTACAGGAAACTCGATCGCGCCGAAGTTGTTTCTTCGGCGCATTTTTACTTGTTTGCTCTACTTTCAGACTTCTTGCATAACCGTTTTGTAACAGGAACTTGATCGTCACAGCCTCTTCCTAAACTAAACTCACACTGTTCTTCCCCTGTCGTTATTTATGTCATCTGTTTTATTTTCTCAAACAAAACTCTGTCATATATCTTTCCTTGTATACAAAATAACGCTGTGTCCCTATATTTCTTATAGAGGTTTTATACAGTGGAACAGTTATAAATACATCATATGCGGATATTAGCTCCATTGGCTAGTAAAGTTCTCAGTGCAGTGTTATTCTGTAAAGTGTATAATTTCAGAAAGTATACTAAACTCTGTAGACACTAGATTAAAGCTAAACTTGGCACGTAAAAATGGTGTCTTGCTGTAGTAAGCTACGTAATTTAACTTTAAAAATCATAAGTCAAACAGGACGCAACAAACTGAAAAAGCTATTTTGATGAAAGTTCTCGAGATAAACAAACAAAAATTGAAGGAGGACTTAATCTACTATTGGTTGATCTAACAAAAATAGACCGCTGTTTTTTACATTTACTTTATAGTGTCCGGTTCTGTGGACGTTCATTGTAAGGGGTAGGGGTTAGCTAGAGTTGGGGGGGGGGAAGGGGGAAGGGGTATTAAATGAAGTAGACTAGGACCTTGCTAATCACATGGCCGTTCCTCACGCGGCAAGAAGGGTGACAAGCTCTCTCTCTCTCTCTCTCTCTCTCTCTCTCTCTCTCTCTCTCTCTCTCTCTCTCTCTCTCTCTCTCTCTCTCTCTTATCTTTGGCACCGATTCGTTTTATTTCTGCTTGTTTTCCTTCTCCAAACTTCGTCTTTGCACTTCTCTGCTGTTTCCTCGTTTTTATCTTTATTGCAGTTGTTTTCTTTTTTTTATCTTTATTGCAGTTGGCATGTTTTTCGTCCCCATTTTCTTTCTAGTTCTTTCTTGTGACCTGATTTTTTTCTACTGCGTTTTCGTGTGTTTTGTTTTCTTGTCTGTCTTTATACTACGTCCTCTTTGTTTCTTTTTCCCCTTTTTCTCATTCATTTTCTTAATTTCTTTTGGCTTTTTCCTCCTTTTTTTTATCTTTCTTGTACATCCTCTCGGCTTCTTTTTTCTTCTTATCCTTTCCCTTTGCTTCTTTATCTTTTCCTTAGCTTTTTTCTTCCTCTTCTGGTACCCATTTTCCCCGAGATGTAACCGAGTACCGGGACCTTTCCCTGAAAAAAGCGGGACGCCATATCTCAAAAACTAACCAAAGAATTTTCTTGAAAATAATCTCATTATGTTTCCCACACCAAAATTACGCTCGGAGCGGTAATGCAACCTTACCTAACCCAGCCTAACTTAACCTGGGGGCATAGACATCTCAGGAATTTGATTCCGGTACTGGGACTTGTACCTGAGAACAGGAGATGCTTCTCTCGACCATGTGTTGGTGGTGGTGCTAGGAGAATTTCGTTCACTTATATTTAGTGTTCGTTTTATTTCATTTATTTTTAATTATTATTATTTTGCAAGTTATGCGTCTGTCACCGCACTGGCAAGTGGAGGACATCTTTATCGTCCCAGTG
Organism: Macrobrachium rosenbergii; assembly: GCA_039081455.1. Classification (NCBI taxonomy): domain Eukaryota; kingdom Metazoa; phylum Arthropoda; class Malacostraca; order Decapoda; family Palaemonidae; genus Macrobrachium; species Macrobrachium rosenbergii. The sequence continues at coordinate 28,539 of JANJGK010007109.1, forward strand.
ATAGAAGAGACTGTGTTTTATATGTGCAGGGCCCAATGTAGGTTTGTGATATATATATATATATATATATATATATATATATATATATATATATATATATATATATATATCTATATATATCTATATATATCTATATATATCTATATATATATATATCTATATATATATATATATATATATATATATATATATATATATATATATATATATATATATATATATAAAGAATCAGATGAGCAGAGTGAGAGAGAGAGAGCATTTATTAGCTGTTTGAGGGATTATATAACCACAACTAGAATACATACACATATACATATATGTACGTGTGTGTCTGCATGTATATTTACACGTATACACGCACTACATAAGTTTCATTCCGAGTAGCTGTTAATCAAATATTAAAAAGGCTTTATGCCAAGGGCGCCCTTTTCTACTAATCACCAGTTTACAGTCATTGCTTGCTCAATATGAACCTGTTTGCATTAATGCAATAAAGCAAACTGACTTAAAACCAGAACGATAAGAGGTTCTTCCCTGAGTCCGTGTTTCTTATGTAAACAGTGGAAACAGGTTTGTCGAACGCTTTTAAATATTTCCAAAAGAAATGTAAACGGGATGGATGTTTGGATCTCACTTGAATAATTTAAATAAGGAAGCAATGTCTTCCTAGAAGACCCAAGTGAGATTGCTTTCATTATTGATCATTATTCATTATTTAATTTTCGTCTGTTTTCTTCTTTGTTAGAATGGGAAAATATAATAAATTAGAATAAGAACGAATATTTACAGCTTAAAGGAGATTTTATCTTTTTTAGAAAGAGCGTATTAAAACGAGTAGCACATTTGAAATTTGTAATATTTCGTATATGTCAAAAACGTTAGGCACTATATAACACTATTTAGATTCAGTATGGGAAACATTTGATAGAATATCTGTCTTAATTAATAGAAAACTATGTGTCCCCGTGGTAAACATTTTAGATGTTTTATGTTGAGTTGTAAGTATAAAAACTACCTTTATGTTTCTGATAATAAACAATTAAAAAATGCGCCGAAGTATAATCAAGGTCACCAAAAATAGGTCTATCTTTCGGTGGTCTCGGTATAATGCAGTATAAGCCGCGGCCCACGAAACTTTAACCACGGCCCGGTGGTGGCCTGTATCGTTGCCAGAAGCACGATTATGGCTAACTTTAACCTTAAATAAAATAAAAACCACTGAGGCTAGAGGACTGCAATTTGGTATGTTTGATGATTGGAGGGTGGATGATCAACGCACCAATTTGCAGCCCTCTAGCCTCAGTAGTTTTGAAGGTCTGAAGGCGGACAGAAAAAAGCGCGGACGGACAGACTAAGTCGGCACAATACTTTTCTTTTCAGAAAACTAAAAAGTTAACATTTGTCATAGCGAAATACAAGTCTAAACACTTCCTATATGGTTCTTATGGTGACAAGATTCTAATTTTCCACCGCGAAATGAAAGTCTCAACATCATCTGCGTTTCTCTCTCTCTCTCTCTCTCTCTCTCTCTCTCTCTCTCTCTCTCTCTCTCTCTCTCTCTCTCTCTCTCAGATGGTTACCATATTTCTTCGGCCATGCGACCAAGATATTTACCTACTTAGTAATGCAGATCGGATATAAATAACTCACGACGTTCCTTAGAGGAGCTGTGAATCCTCAGAAATAGTTGCAAATATTTACGTAACTGGCCTGAAAAGCATCATGGCGCCATTATCGGCACAGCTTCGAAGTAACCAGTACCAACATTATAAACATGGGATCTTCAAAATTTAAATATTTACATTACTGACCTGAAAAGCATCGTGACGACATTATCCGCACAGCTTCGAAGTAACCAATGCTATAAACATAGGAAATATATATATAACGTGCAGGGCGGTCTTTCACTCTGAGAGGCATTCAAGGTGATTACTCTGGCATCTTTGCTAAGCTCACCTGAGGTCACGTTGCTATTGGTGGATGACTCTCCGATTTCACTGAATGACTTCTCTGTTCGTCGCGGGAATCATCTTTCGATAGGTGCGTGGGAAATTGGGATTTCTGGATTCCAAAAATAAAACAGAGTCGTGACTGGTGCAATAAGAACTGAGAAGGTTGGGTCTAGAGTAAAAAAAAAAAAAATAAAAGAAAAAATAAAAAAAAATAAAATAAAAGATAAAAGCGCCGAAGTTTCTTCGGCGCAATCGAGTTTTCTGTGCATCGTATAATCAACGCCATCGAATATAGATCTATCTTTTGGTGGTCTCGGTATAATGCTGTATGAGGCGCGGCCCATGAAACTTTAACCACGACCCGGTGGTGGCCTGGCCTGTATCGTTGCCAGATGCACGATTACGACTGACTTTAACCTTAAATAAAATAAAAACTACAGGGGCTAGAGGGCTGCAGTTTGTTGTTTGACGATTGGAGGGAGGATGATCAACATACCAATTTGCAGCCCTCTAGCCTCAGTAATTTTTAAGATCTGAGGGCGGACAGACATAGCCAGCACAATAGTTTTCTTTTACAAGAAACTAGAAAAAAGCTCAATAGCATAAAGATATTGACAAAATACCTTGAAAACTTTCGTTATCTATAACTCAAATTCTGGAAGACCTCATTTTGTATACCAGATCTTAGAAAAAAAAAATGGTGCCTTAGATCCTCGGAGCTTTGCAGTGATGTCTTTGACAAGCAAAGCTCAGCCGAAATTCCGCGTTGATAAAAAAGTTTAGGAAAATCTCGTTTTGATAATCCAAAATAGTTTTAGCTGTTGTGTATATTAAAGATTCAGTAAATTTCCTATTGCGTGTGTTATTGATTCAGTAAATTGGCTATTTTGTGTGTTAATGATTCAGTAAATTACGTATTTTTGTTGTTAATGATTCAATAAATGAGTTATGGAAATTTGTTGTGTAGGTTCAGCCCTGATTTAGCTGGTGAAGGAGGAACGCGCCACTGACTGTCAATCAACTTGCCTCTCTCAGGAGCCATCATCCCTTATTTTTGGAAAACTCCTGATGCCAGGAAAAAAAAAAAAAAACATTATTCATAACACTCCTAGTCGTCAGTTGGATTTCCTTATGCACCATCACGTTTGATCTAGGGTGATGCAAAGGAAATTCTTGAAGTTCTGAACCGTGGTTTACTTAGGTTATTATAACTCTCTCTCTCTTTCTATATATATATATATATAGAAACGTCAGCCACCAATACATCTACACAGAAGTTTTATTCAAAAATAAATTTACTGAATCTTTAGCACACAAAATACTAATTTACTGAATCGTTAACACAAAATGGGCAACTTACTGAGCCATAAACACAAAAAATAGCTAATTTACTGAATCATTGACACAAGCGATAGCCAATTTACAGAATCATTAACACAAGCAATAGCTAATTTACAGAATCACTAACACACGCAATAGCTAATTTACTGAATCATTATCACACCCAATAGCTAATTTGCTGAATCATTAACGCACAAAAAAGCTAATTTACTTAATCATTAGCGCACAAAATAGCTTATGTGTATATGTATATATATATATATATATATATATATATATATATATATATATATATATATATATATATATATATATATATATATATATACAGTATTTGTGTGCGTGTGTGTTTGTGCGCGCGCGCATGTGTGCGTGTGTGTGCGCTCATCTGAGACCTGACAACACCCACACTGTGCATCATAATAGGAGCTAACCGTCCAAGCATGAATCAGACCTTCGGTTGCAATGCCCACTCAGTTGCAATGCCTAATCCTCTCCGGAGTCTGACCACGTCAGGAACGGGTATCCTTCAGGTGCCCTGGGTATCCTACAAGGACTCGGAGAACCTCATACTTATGCTGCTGGATTGCTTGTTACATGAAGAGCTCGCTATGTTTGGCTTTCCAACTTATAAGGCGGGGGCGTTAACCCCACGCTCGACACCCCCTCCCCCCTTTTTTTCGGGGGGGAGGGGTTCCGGAGTTGGAAATTGAGTGGTTGTATAAATCCTGATTGCAGAGGTTCAGGATTCACACCAGGATGGTCGATATTTGTGCTAGAATAACAAAAATGTGACAAATTCAAATATTATCTTCCTGGGGTCTGTATGGAACAAAGCAATAAAATATGTCAGAATGATCGTTTAGCATGAAGTCTTTTCATTCTAAATTCAAACATGACACACCAATTGGTTCTTAGCCACGTAAAATAAGTCTAATCCTTCGGGCCAGCCCTAGGAGAGCTGTTAATCAGCTCAGTGGTCTGGTAAAACTAAGGTATACTTACTTTGACACATCTGAATTCTTGTTATACCGAGATCACCTCGGTACGTGTTGTATCCGAACCCTGCAACACGCGGAAAGTAGAATGATTTAGAGACGTAGTCATTCTGAATGATTCATTCTCATACCTGTGAGATGCGGAAGGGTACCACTTAACATAACATGCCATTCTGAATTCATCGTCACACGCATGACTTAATCTGGTACGATGCGGAAGGGTAGAATGACCGTGTGGCATGAAACACATGGGGTATTGTGACGTCAGCCCTACTTAACGACAGGTAGATTCACTCG
>JANJGK010007110.1:0-20000 GCA_039081455.1 Macrobrachium rosenbergii
GTATCAGTGTGTGAAAGTGCCCTCAGTTTCCCAATCCTTCTCTCTCTCTTTACACACCTTCCCTCTGAAACATCCTTGACTCCACATTTCCTTCTCCCCGCTGCAACGGCAGTTTATAAGGGAAAGCCACCCCGTTGTCAGAATAACTGCTGTTGTGTCACACTGTTAAATCTTTCGGTGCTAACATTTATTTGGCAAAAGTTTGGATTTGTCCAAGCATCCTCAGTGCTGCCAACTTGTTAAGCATGAAGACCCATCCCCACCCCCCCACCCCCATAGCCTCACAGTATCTCCTGATATCCCTATCGTCATTTGGGCAGAGGTATCATTCGATCTATTAATATGTTAAGAACTGTGTACATGTCAGCCTGACCATTAATTCCCACATCTTCTCTTACAGGAGGTGTGAATTTTGGTGCTGTTTTTCGCTTTCCAAGTCGCTTCCATCCATCAGTACCAGTCCTGTGATTTTATACCATGTTTGCTATTATACGACTCCCGATATTTGGCCCATTCTTCCCTTGCCCTTGTTCGAGATGTTAAGCTTTCAAAATAAAAGTATTGTTAACTATATTGTTAACTAGTACTGAAATGCTACTTGTATTCTTAACTGCATTTGAAGACTCATTGATGAACTGCATACAAGTGACTGTGCTCCCAGCAATAATAACAAGTAAGCAATACACAAATCTTTAAGAGAGCTTCTTCAAAAGAAAGACTTACAAAAATTCGAAGAGTTAAGAGAACTAAAGGCAAAAGCATGAGAATTCTAGGTTATAAATGATGCACTTGATCTTAATGGAAAATTACATACTCGTCTTCATTCTATTCTAAGAGTCACTGGCCTATTGTGAAACCAACCTTTTCCATAGTGGACCCCGAATTACAGACTTTGCAACGAGTTACAAGAAAGGTACTAACGAGGTTTAAAAAAATGCTGTCCAAAAGTAAATATGGTTGTTGACCAAAGTGTAGAGCTCCATTTCACCGTGCAGTTAAGGTCATGGTCATCCATTTTTTCTTCCGTAAATTGACAAACCACTCCATCTGCAATGTAAAAGTTAATATATACTGTATATATATATATATATATATATATACATGTGTGTGTGTGTATGCATATCTCTCTCTCTCTCTCTCTCTCTCTCTGTATATATATATATGTATATATATATATATATATATATATATGGGATTCGCAGTTATTGAAATTTCTGTTAATATCGGCCAAATCCCTATAGCTATATTTAAAGACTTCGATCATCCTTTACCCTTTTGTACAGAAAGGATTAAAGTATAATCCCGCGCATCAAAAGGATTAACGGGATAATCTTGGGTCTTATTTCAACGAATCAGACATTGAAATTTTATTTCTTTACTTTTTTAACGACGTTTTTATAATTAGAAGTGCTGTCGTAAATTATAATCATAGAAATTAGTATTCAACACTCAGGTTTTATATGAGTCCTTATTGTTATAGTGCAGCAGATTGCTGTAAAAATCGTTCAGATAGTGAAACAAGCATGAAATTTGGCACAAACATTCCTAAGACTACGCTCTCTTAGAAAAGGGCGCTGGCCACCTGAAAATCCAAGATGGCGGCTATTTTTCAAAATGGCCGCCATCTATGTTGAGATTCACTGGTTTGGGAGCATCTATTGGATGGAATATGCCAGTTTTTTTTTTTTTAAACCTCGACTTTTAGGTTATAAAAATGTTCCATACCACACATTTTATTGAAAACCCTTACTAAATGAATTGTAACCAAGATGGCGTACAAAATGGTTGCCATAAAAGTTTTTTTTTTCTATCCACAGCGCTAGCAGACATAGAGACCAACTGTTTTTATTTAATGGTATATTCATGTGATCAGACAGTTTAACTAATATGCTATTTTCAACTGAAATAGTAATGGTATGGTCACATACAACATTGTGTCTAAGACTGTAACCATAAAAAGAAAAGAAGAGAAATACGGACTAAACGCAACCAATCTATGTATAGGTCTCTCAACCTACACCTTTGAAAAATTCGAGGATAAGAAGGTAGGCAGAGCATGACACGTTGGATGCTCAAGCTAGATTATCTACTGAAGAGAGGGCAATATTTATCTAGACTTCACATTTGCAAGTGCACAGAGCTGTGCAGGGAAGACCCAGCTTGTAGCACTTGCACCTTTCCCGACAGCCTGCTTTGCATCCACATTTGGTAAGCTGTTGGCAACTCTTGGCTAAGGGCGAGTTGGTTGTCCAGAGGACTTGCCATGCTTCACCAGACTTTTGCCATCCCCACTCAGCAGGGTTCTCTGGCTGTGGCTGACACTGGGTGGCCTGCCCCCACACACAACCAGCCTGGTACGCAGCACGCTTGGTGTGTTGGAGGAGAGCTCCCCTGGTTGGTGGAATGGCCTCATATGCCCTTTGTTTTCTGGCAAACATATCAAGTCTAGCCTCATCCACAGTGCCAGCAGTGCTGGATCTTTCATACATAAGTATGACAAACCTCTCCAGGACCTTCAGGTCACTCTCTTCCACTCTGAGAGGGTAGTGACTCAGTTTGGAGAACACAGTGGAGGCCTCTGGAAAGATGTTCCATGTCTGCCAGGCGGTCTTCTTGCCCTTGCTCCGGAAGGCTGACACTGTATCACAGCCTGTGAACGCATGGAAGAAGAGCATGCCATTCACCTTCTCCTGGCCCAGAGAGTTGCACAGGTCATGCACAGCAATCCAGCGCAGGCTCTGGCCTTGGCCAAATGCCACCCATAGCTTCTCTAGCCCTAGATTGTGGAGAGTGGAGAAAGCACTGACTGCAACGACATTTGCTTTAACCATGATGGTCTTGGCTCCATGTTCTGTGGCATATTTGGCATGGAGAAAGATGCGGGTGTCAGCTTCCTCATGAGAGCACTTTTCCAGTCCCTGAAGACTAGCCTCATGAGTGCTGAGGACAGCAGACCCTTTTGTGGCAATGACAACATTTGTGGCAGACATCTGGGCAACTTTGTCTGCCAGGAACTGGAACAACTCTGTCTTGTTGGCATCGTGTCTTAGGAAATTGCGCCAGTTGGATGGAATTGTGTTCTTGTCTGTCACCTTGCGCCTTCCTCCTTGACCACGTTGGAGCCTGGTCTCAGCTTTGAGGCTGGATGTATTGTATACATCAAATACAAGATGTGATGATGTGTACTTGCTGCTATAGGATTTTATCACAGGCAAGAAGTCGCAAAGTGCATAGCCCTCAAAGGTCTTTCCTTTCTTTGGTGGCAAGGCATGGACCAAAGCTGATCCATCTACAATGAGGACATCAGTCTTTGGTTCTTTGTCTTCTAGTGTAACATGACTCTCCAGGACCGAGGTCAGCTGAGACTTCTGACATGTGTACAGCCTACCACCCTCACTAAGGGAAGCTGGGAATGTTTGATTCTCGTGCTGGAAGAATTCCTGCAGATCACAATCACGGCTCTGACAGGATATAAATAGCTTTGAGAAAAGCTGGCAATCCTCCTTCAGAAGTTTCTGCTTTGACTGTTCTACAGGAGCAGCTTCTTGCCTGAAGAAGTCAGTTCTGTTCTTCTTTATCGGCTCATAGAAGGAGACTGCATTGTTTGCCAAAGAGTCTGAAAACTTCTGAAATTTAGTGCGGCCTCTGTCAAGGTGTGTCTGTAGAAGTTCTGCTGAGCTGGGGTGGGCAATGTCTTTGTTGTCAATGGAATACAGATCCTGGCTCTCTTCCTGAAAAGGACTTCCCAAGTGTTGCAAAGCCAATGACAGCTTGCTGACTCTCTCCAAGAATGTCTTCTGCGCATGAGGTGTTTGTTCATGGTGTGTTGTCTGCTCATTAGACTCCTTACTTTGAACCTCTGTTTCGTATGCAGACACCAAGCGGATGATCTCTGGGCCAGCCACCATCCATCTTCTGAGTGCTGACGGATCTTCAGTCAGCCCAATGGCTCCGCCATCAGCCTTTATAAAGGCATTGGTCTGCTCATGAGCTTGGTCAAGAGCCATTGCTGAGAACTGCACATTCACACAATTTCAAGTCAAGGCCCTTAGTACTAGCCTGTCTGAGATCAGATGCAGGTGCCACTTTCTCACAGAAAATGCAAACTTCATTGTCATGACTGGTTCGGCGCAGTTTTGCACGACTAGTCTCAGTGTTGCTGGTCTGGTCATTGGATTGTCGCTTTCTTGCACGGTCCAGTTTAGTGTTGTTAAACAACAAGCGACAGTTCACATGGTATTTTGCTGCATTTTTCCTGAGAGTGGCCTCTATGCCATCACCTTCATCCAGCCTTGCTGGATCCATTATCAGTGGCATTTCATTAATTTCACTGAACATGGGAATGTTCCTTGCCAGCATTGTGTACCCATCATGGTCTAGGACATGATGACTTGGAGGTGATGTCAAGTGCTCACCTCTTTTGTCCTTCTGACAAAGACAACACAAACTCCAGTTTGTTTTTCTACTGCTCAATATTGGATTGGCATCACATTCTGCCATGATTTCACTTTTGATTAAGGCCGAGGGGTTATCCTTTTACCACCTTAAACAAAGCACACATTCCTGTATGGGATTCAACTAGGTTCGGTCTCCCTACACCTAGCCCGATCATTCATCCAGTGCCATTTAAGTCCCGTGTGATCTGTACACCATCCGGGTAAGTACATGAACCATCATGTACAGCCCCCATACCCTTGGCTCGGCTCTCCCGCGCTGGCACATCCTGTCTATTCAGGTGCGGCTATCTAACTATAGCTGGTCTGGGGCTGTTAGAAAGCATTTGGGACACTAAACTAAACTATACTACAACTACTAGTCTAAGACTACAGGATTAGTAAAGCTGGATTAGCTGGCACTGAACCCCATGCTGAGTTACACAGCAGTGATGTCACCAGTGTGCCCTGGTTGTGTGCAGACATACACTCTTTTACATTTATTAATTTTCCTTCAAAATTGATGAGTTATTCGAAAGAGATGGCCTCATTAGGATCTAAAACCACAGAAACCAAGATCCATGCTTAAAACGATAATTGTTGAACGGGCATTATTTCTCATTATAATTATTGTTTCTACCTTTTCTTGGCAGCCATATAGCCCCCATATTTAAAGGTGAACTGTACTGGGAAGCTACAGAAACATAATATTCACAAGAAATAGTATGGAAGAGCTTTACCATATTGCTAGAAGCAAATACATGCCATTCTAGTGAAAAATTAGCCAAAATCTGTCGATACTGGCCGCCATCTTGGAATTTGGCCGCCATATTAAATTTTTTGCGTGGCCAGCGCCCTTTTCTGATAGAGGGAACTTTAAAGAGCACTTGTGCAAAATTTCATGCTTGTTTCACTATCTGAACGATTCTTATGAAATATGCAATTATCTGCTGCACTATTACCCTCTCCGTAACTTTTACCATCATTTATTCTGTTTAGGTGAGGACTAGGTTATCCCCAGATCATCTGGGTCTCTATTTCCTGACTCTCCTTTGACAACTGGCCTTGATGTGATTCCTTTTCATTTCGTTTAATCTTTGGCCTTTTTCCTGAACCGTCTCATTTGAACCCGGAGGTCATCTAAGTCAACACGAGATAGCACGCGACTGAATTTCGCATAGTTATTTCATTGTGGTATTCGCTCGAACACACACAAAGATTATATATATATATATATATATATACATATATATATATACATATATATATATATATATATATACATATATATATATACATATATATATACATATATATATATATATATATATACTCGTATTTACATATGTGCGTGTGTGTATATGTGTGTGTGTTGCCGAGAGTACGTTTGTATTTTCACAATACAACTTTTTCCACTTCAGAAGGTGTAATACTAGGAAATGTAGGGCCATCCGATTATATATATATATATATATATATGTGTGTGTGTGTGTGTGTGTGTGTGTCCGTTGTTTCTATAAATATTAAGTTACTATCACGATGGTAATTTCAGGCACCGTAAAAAGAGCTGCAGCTTTTTTCAGTTTCCTGTGCCTGTTAACGAACTGGTTTCAGTTCTGAAGGAAAGTGCAGGCCGAAGTCTGAACGGTCTAATATGGAAATTATCGATATAAGGGCATTTTTTAGCGGGTTAAGCACTTAGATCTGATGAGGGTAATATCTCACGGTACTTAAGAATTTATAATTTATTGGCAAGGTATAATTAAGATATGTTTGGCTTAAGACGAACACTGAAAAATTTAGTAATTTCGTCAAGAGTAATTTTTTTAAATCGGGGTAGTTTTATCACAGAATCCTTAAGTCTGCTAATATAGGCATTGTCGATATAAGTGGGAAGGGAAGTTACGTTCCCCTGTTAGAAAAGAATAGGCGACATCACTAAAGAAAGAAAATAAATCAAAGATCTTATACTTCTACAATTCGTGCTCGGGTGTGTCTGTGTATTTGTGCGTGCGTGGGCGGCGGGGAAAGGTCTGCCTACCTTTCAACAGCAGACGGATCTTTTGTCAATTACGTGAAATTCACTTCACAACAAATCGAAGGAGATTCGTTCTAGATATGATGATGGTAATACCTCATGATACTTAAGAATTTGTATTTATTAGCAGTGTTTAATTAAGATACGTTTTGCCTGAGATGAACACTGAAAATAATGTGGTAATTTTGTCTCGAGTTATTTCTTAATGAGGGGGTGGACCTGTCACAAAATCAATTGGTGTACTAATACGCATGTGTAGATGGTGATGAATTACTTCTTGATCTCCAAACTTATGCCCGTAACTACCAATTTTTGTTCGTGGATATGATGATGGTATTACCATAAAGTACTTAAAATTTGGATTTTATAAGCAGGTTATGGTTAAGATTCGTTTGGCTTTAGATGAACACTAAAAAAAATGTGGTAATTTCGACGAGAGTAGTTTTTTAAGGAGGGGATAAGCCTGTCACAGAAACATTTGGGGGTGTTACTACTTTTTTCCGTGGTGAGAACTGTAAGGTCTGAACATTGCTTGCTGACTGAATGAAAGTAACTCGAATGCAGTCAAACACACCTGTTTAATTTTTTGGATGTACTAAAGTGATTATGGGGTTTGCATTGGGAGGAGATTAATGAAATCATACGTTTGACAGCACCTGGATAAAAAGGTGGAGCATCAGGTGAAAAATGAGAATTAACACAGAAAGCTGAAGGCAAAAAGTGACGTGAAAACTAAAATGCTATTTGTTTTGTCTGTGTCTGTATGTCAATAACTGGGTAGGAGTTTGATTTTGAGTTATAAACCTTTCTGGGGTGACATAGAGGCTGTGTGCAAAATTTTATCTAGGTCTGTCTAGTGGTTCGGATTTCTATAGAATCCAAACAAATATACAAACATCCACTTATATATATATATATATATATATATGTATATATGTATATATATATATATATATATATATATATATTACATGGGTGATGAATATCTTGGAATATAATAGACAATTAGGGGACTACTACTGTGGTTATAAATGATGATTTTATGGATAATTTCAGATTTCGTATTTCTGTTTATTTAATTTCTAAATTGATACACCTGAAGTTGCTCTCTGGTATGTCAACTTTCGGTAAATGAAAAGCATTTCAAGTGACATGATGCTATATGTCCCACTTGAAAACGAAGAGCAGCCACCACACACAAATTTAATCAAGGTGGGATTTTCCCATCATTCTTCCGTCGGGGAAGTTTTCTCCACTGATTGATTGTTCTGATATATCCTTGTTGAGAGAAACCAGGCAAGTTCCCTCAATTTATCGCAAGGGAAGAAATCATTCCATTACAACTTGGAATAGATTTCATTTCTAAGAACATTTATACTTTGCTCTTTACAGATGTAAAAAAAAAAAAAAAAAAAATGGAATCCAAGCGTGAAGTACCATGTAACATTACATGCACAAAATTATTGAAAATATATTCCATTTGTGAACGTGCTCATGCATACACAAGTATTATTTTTATAGTTTTAATTTTCAGGAATAGACAGAGTAGATTAATCAATGCTTAATTTTTCTTCTGAATCTCAAGTAATTTCGATAATCGGAGTTCAGATTAAGGATCTGAGAGCAAGAGTGCCTATTTATCGTCTTCCTTGTCATCTATAATTAAAGGGATCTATTGAGATTGAGAGCCTATAGAAGATCCTTCCTTATAGGCATGGAACAGGAGAAAATTGGCGAAAGAGATCATAGCAAGGGTGTGCAGAAGCATGAAGTTCTTTCCGATAAGGCACCAGAGATTGTAAACAGTCGTCCATCCATGACAAAACGAAAGGGAAGAAAGTGGAACGGAAACATGTTAACGTGTTTAGTGAAAGTCTGAATAAAACTTCCTACGAATAAAATGATAAATAGAGACAAAAAAAAAAAGACATGGAGAGAGATGAAATCAGCAATGACACTAACATGAAATTTGTAATATATATATATATATATATATATATATATGAAGAGAGAGAGAGAGAGAGAGAAAGAGAGAGAGAGAGATACACATTGATCGATAGAATAAAAAGTATGAGGACTATATATGTCTAACATGATTCTTAAATTAACGGTAGAGACATTACATAAAAATTATTATCTTTATGATAAATAAAGATTATGCAAGTATAGAGTAATTAGATAACTTGTTTATCATAAGTATTCATTACTTTTATATTAACTTAATTTTAAGGATGTTACTTAAACTGCTGAGCAGTCCTTAAGCCCTGTATCTACTTTCAAAGATTAAATTCTCTAGGAAAATCCTTTAAGACCATATCATAACAAGAATTAAGCTGTACAAAAATTTTATCAACAGTGCAGAGGTTGATCTGGGCGATTAATCACAAGCTGTGATGAATTCACTGCAAACTTATGTATAATTAATCATCGGCGATCATCCGGTATCGTTGGCTTTGCTCGTAGAGGGAATTTTATTTTGATACCTACTATATATATATATATATATATATACTGTATACACACACACACACACACACACACATATATATATATATATATACATATATATATATATATATATATACATATATATATATATATATATATATATGTTATGGATAGGATTTGAAATCTGTAAGCAGTGGTTTCACATGCATAAAGGCGCTGTGAGACAGGCATGTCATGCTGTACTTGATTAGCTTCATGTACACACAGACACACACATGTGTGTCCATATATATATATATATATATATATATTATCATAATTAGCAAGAAGTCGTTAGCAAATTGCTTCCCCCTTTTTCTCTTTTTTGTTGTTTTCATTCACTGTCGGCCAATCGATATTTCGCACGGTCAGAATACAAGAGATTAAAAACCAATTTTAGGCCACTCCCTTTAAGCAGATCTTTCTTCGAGGCAAAAGTGATTTCTGTCTGTTCGTTTTCTTACAGGCAAAACTCCCCTGCGGGCACCAGCTGAACATGACTCAACTACCTATGTGATTGGACGTGCCCCTTGCCCCATAGGAGGGGATAAAAGCGACAAACCATGAGGCCTCGCTCTCACACGCACGCTGGAAGAGAGGGAGTGAAGAAGTCCCCAAAACACCGCCATGCCCTAGCCCATCGATGCCCTTGGCTCCTAACCACGTGCCCTTTCAAAGTATACTTTCCCTCTGTGCACTCCGGCCCAAACCCACATGTTCCCGGACCGATGACCCACTCCATTTGCTTGGCATTTCGAGAAGTCCCCATCGCCTTGCCCTTTACTGAAGCCCTTGCATCTTACCCCGTGGAAGAAAACTCGCCCTTGGAAATCGCAAGTCATCCACGGACCGCTTTCTGTGCTGGAATAAAATCTGCCTTACGGTAAAGTGCTCTGGAAGACCTCCATTCAGTCATGCTTTTGTCTCGTAACATTTACTTAATTTGAGTGCCAGTAATCACCGAATCTTTTGTCAAATGTCCGTGCTCCTCGAGCTATTATTAATTCATCGAAGGCCCCTTGGCACCCTCAGTGCAGCTTCGAATTCATTATTCTTTTGTCTATTTTCATTACTGGCGTATAATGTGCATATCTCTCATTTCAGAGGGACCCTATATCGTGGAAGCTTCTTGGACTGTGTCTGGAATCCCCCAGTTTCGTCCATCCCGTAGGAATTCCCCTTCAGGATCAATAATCTACTTGCATTCCTCTTTCCCGTACTAATGTCATTTATGTAAATACACTCCTGCAAGTTTGCCCACGTGTTTACGTAATATTTTCCTCAATAGTAAGAGCCTTACACTCATATGAAATTCCCCTCTTGTTTTCCTCTTTTTTTTATGTTTTCCTGGACCCCCGAAGTCAGAATCACAAGGCTAAATTACCTGAAATTGTTATTACCTGTTTCACAGAGAATATTTCAAACTAAATCGCAAGGAAAATCATATATATATATATATATATATATATATATATATATATATATATATATATATATATATATATATATATATATATATATATATATATATATATATATATATATATATATATATATATATATATATATATATATATATATATATATATATATATATATATATAAGCATTTATATACAGGGGTGTCCCATAAGTCTCCATACATAGGAGACATAATACATTCCATACATATATGGTTCTAACATGTATTTCTTTATATTTCTGATAACCCAGAGAATGCATTTGAATAAAGAGCAACGAATTGAAATCACCCTGATGGCCAGTTCAGCAAGCAGTCGTATGGTTGCAAGCGCATTTAACAGAAAACATGGAACGAGTATCACACACGACACTGTGGCAAAATTTATTGTCAAGTTCAAAAAAACAGAAGTGTTTTGGATGAAGAAAGATGTGGTCGAAGACGTACAGTCAGCAATCAACGTACAACAGACAAGATACTTACAGCACTTACACAAAGTCCAACAAAAAGTATCCGACGTTTGTGTGCAGAAACTGGTATCAGCAAATTAAGTATCAGCTGCATATTGCAAAAAAAGCAAATGGCATCCATACAAATTGCATATGGCACACCATTTGAGCGAAGGACGATTCAGATAGACGAATGGAATTTTGTGAATGGGTATTGAGAAAATTAAGAGAGGATCCTAACATTGCTACCAAGATATTGTTTACTGATGAAGCAAATTTTTACGTGAGTGGAAAGGTTAACCGGCAAAACCTACGTTATTGGAGTCATGATAACCCTCACTGGATGAGTCCGACAAAGATGCAAGGTGCCGGTAAAGTGGTGGTGTGGGAAGGAATATGGGGTGATAGAATTACTGGACCATTTTTTGTTGTTGGGAATCTTAATGCAGATAAGTATCTGAACATGTTGCAAGAAGAAATTTTCCCATCCTTGCTAGACGAGGATGGTAACTTCCCAGTTTACTTTCCACAAGATGGAGCTCCACCTCATTTTGGTATTCAGGTACATCAGTGGTTAGATCAACAGTTTCCGGGTGCATGGGATTGGTCGGCGTGGTCCTGTGGAGTGACCTCCCAGATCCCCGGACCTTACCCCTCTAGTTTTTACCTTTGGGGGACATTTAAAGGTAATGGTGTATCAGGTAAAGATACAAAAACATAAATCATCTCAAGAAGCGTATCGCAAACACCATTACAAAACATATATCCAGATGTTCTTAGAAGTGTTATTCAGCAGTGGAAGACACACACTGAAATGTGTTTCCCGACAAAATGGCAGTCATATAGAGAATATTATATAAATAAAAATGGTTAATGTCAAGGAACATTTATTTTTCCTGTGCATGGAGCCTTATGAGACACCCTCATATACATATATATATATATATATATATATATATATATATATATATATATATATATATAAATATATATATATATATAAATATTATATATATATATATATATATATATATATATATATATATATATATATATATATATATATATATATATATATATATATATATATATATATATATATATATATATATATATATATATATATATATATATATATATATATATATATATATATATATATATATATATATCACACATTACCACAGGTGAAAAATAAGAAACGGGGTGTAGGTCCTGACCAGTTTCGCCTTTATTTCCAAGCCATTGACGAAGGACTGATACAGAGTATGAGAAGTCACAAATATATATACTACAGGAACACAACCGTTAGAGACTACATATCGCCCCTCAAGTCGGTGTCGAGGTAGGAGTGGCCTCCAAAACTCATTTGGCTAAAAATCACAATATACTCTCAGGGGACACTGCTGATAAACAAACCATACGCGACCTCAAGATCCACACCTGACAGGTGTCAGGGAGGCGGAGTTTGGAAAACTCATTACTACTGCTACCCCTGTGCTGTGTTTACAAATATGATAATCCTATTTTCATACATCTCTACTGCCTACCTTAAGATTTAAACAATTTACAAATTTCTTTTGATATTAAAGGATCAAGTTTATACATCCCTTGACTGATATTCATATTATGGTTGTAACTTTCTTTTATAAAACTAGATTCAATGATATTCCTTTCCAGTGCATTATTAGAATGTACAATCCCTTTTGCCCCTTCCCAGTTGATAGCGTGATTGTTGTAGCTAACATGTACAAATATACCACTGTTCCCTTGTGCATATCTCACACATTTCTTATGCTGTTCAATTCTTTTTTCCAGTGCTTTCCCGGTTTGGCCAATATAAAAGTTGTTACAGGACTTACACGGAATTTTATATACACACCCTTTAGTATTGTCAGGGGAGTTCTTGACAATACTAAAGGGTGTGTATATAGAATTCTGTGTAAGTCCTGTAACAACTTTTATATTGGGCAAACTGGGAAAGCACTGGAAAAAAGAATTGAACAGCATAAGAAATGTGTGAGATATGCACAGGGGAACAGTGGTATATTTGTACATGTTAGCGCGAACAATCACGCTATCAACTGGGAAGGGGCAAAAAGGATTGTACATTCTAATAATGCACTGGAAAAGAATATCATTGAATCTAGTTTTATAAAAGAAAGTTACAACCATAATATGAATATCAGTCAAGAGATGTATAAACTTGATCCTTTAATATCAAAAGAAATTTGTAAATTGTTTTAAATTTTAAGGTAGGCAGTAGAGATGTATGAAAATAGGATTATCATATTTGTAAACACAGCACAGGGGGTAGCAGTAGTAATGAGTTTCCAAACTCCGCCTCCCTGACACCTGTCAGGTGTGGATCTTGAGGTCGCGTATGGTTTGTTTATCAGCAGTGTCCCCTGAGAGTATATTGTGATTTTTAGCCAAATGAGTTTTGGAGGCCACTCCTACCTCGACACCGACTTGAGGGGCGATATGTAGTCTCTAACGGTTGTGTATGTTCGTCAGTACTGTTCCTGTAGTATATATATTTGTGAATTCTCATACTCTGTATCAGTCCTTCGTCAATGGCTTGGAAATAAAGTCGAAACTGGTCAGGACCTACACCCAGTTTCTTATTTTTCACCTGTGGTAATGTGTGATAAATGAATCATGTACAAAAGTGATAATAATCATATATATATATAATATATATATATATATATATATATATATATATATATATATATATATATATATAATATATATATATATATATATATATATATATATATATATATATATATATATATATATATATATATATATATATATATATATATATATATATATATATATTTTACAAGTGAGGCCTGCAACGTGACAGCTATTTAGTTATTATTTAAGTTCTAAGTGCATCTAACCAGTGGGGGTCATACTTGTAAAACAGATTAATAGAGCTACTTTAACATCAAATTCAATGGAATTTAAGGGAAAATCAAGGAATGCCTTAATAGATTATAATTACACAAATCAGAAGAAATATACTCAGGAGCTTAACCACCAGCTCCGTGGCAACTGCAATTATATTAATTCACAAAGCCAAATAGAGCCACTAGTAAATCAAATATGATGTTTGACCCTCCAAAATATCTTAAGACTAAACAGGATCTTACAGGTAGGATAATCACATATGATCTCAGAACCTCTAAAATTAAATTTAGATTAAACGGAATCTTGCAGCAGGTAACAATAATTAAATTCATCTCCAGATGTCAAATCTTGAAGGAATCTTCTCAAAGTCAGAAGATAGGGGAAAGGGCATCGTGGAAAACAGGTTGGCACAGCGTCACAATCACTTATTCTGCAATATAGAATGTACTGTCCCTTGATTGCAAAACTGTTGACAGCCTGGGATGCAAGTGTAGCTGAAATATGAAAATCTGACGACAGCACAAAGATGGAACAATAGGCGTATAATAGAGAGACATTAAGGGTGAGAGCGAAGGAGTTACAACTGCGAGGGTGGATGCCGCAGCAAATTGGTAATTGGCAGGGAGCATTTTATGACTCCTGTTTTCTCTACTTATGTGGTCCTAGTCGACTTACACAGTTTTACTTTACTTTTAAGTCATGGAGCTTGTACGTGCATTTTGAAATAAATGAATGTACATTAGAATATATATATATATATATATATATATATATATATATATATATATATAATATATATATATATATATATATATATATATATATATATATATATATATATACCCATAAAGAGGAACTGAAACCACAAAGTCACCGAACACAGACAAAAGAATATACGTTTTTGTGTATATACAAAAGTCGTGAACGAGAGAGTATTAGGTAAAAATGTCCTAAGATTAGTAGAAAATGTGTTTCTCTTTTTATCGGCATTTAAATATTTTATATCCTTAGTTTTCCGTCCTATCAGCAGGTTGTGTCTTTATGCCTGTTCCCTAATATCCTCAATAATTTTCATTTTCATTCTTCTTTTAATGGTTTGATTTGGTGTTGTATTTAGTTCTTTACGTGATGCTACATAATTTTTCTTTCTTTTACACTTCGTCCATTTTTATCACTGCTTTCTCGTTTTTGTAAATTTCTTCAATGTTCTATAATTATGGTATTCAAACAACCTTTCATCATATTCACATTTTCTTCTTCTCTTCATTTTGCTTTTATGCTCATTCCTATATTTTTCTAGGGCTGCTCTTCCCTTTTTTTTTCTTATATCACTTTTTGATTTCCTCTTTAAATACTCTTTTTCTTCACATATTGTTTTGGAATTTATTCACTTTGCTGTTAGTAATATCTGTTTAAGTTTCTTAAAAATATCTTAGGATTAAAGGAAGATTGCGCAAGGTTTAAATCATATAATTTCTTGTAATTTGTCCTCTGTGTACCCCATAATATTTGTAACGGCGAGATTTAATGTATTATTTAAGGCAACGAAGCTCACCGGGACTTTCTTATATCATTTTACAAATGTTATAACCTACAGTTTTTTTTTAACACTTATTTGTTATCCAGATCTTCCCTTGATTTAGACGTTTCGTACAGCACTCAGTTAACTATCCCCTCATTTTAGTTAGATGTTTTTTGACGATATACCACTCATCAACTTTTCAAATTGCAATACGTTCTCTTTACTTGAATATCAATTAATCATCCTTTCACATGACATAAACTTCTCAGCTCTTCATTAATATTCATACAATTTATTTCTCATTATCGGTCAAAAATCAGCTTATTTCCTTTCATCGCTCTTTTTTTATACTTCTGTCCATTTTGTTCTTCGTCCTCACGTAAGATCTAGATTTGGCAATTTTCCCTAAATCAGTTATCTGATCAGTCTTCCGTAATCAAGGTTAATGAACTCCATCAAACGGTGGAAGATCACTTACCAGAGATTCGAACGAGAGATAATTGCAGTTGGTGATTTTCTTGCCAATGATTAAGGACGTAAATCTTACCTGTTCTTTACAACGTTCATTAATCATTTCGCAAACTTCTTAAATACATCAGCAATCTATGAATTAAATATGGAATTTTGTATATAACAAAACTCTCTTTTATTTGAAGAATGAAATCAACATTGCTTTCGTAATAAAAAGAAATATAAAATTTTTGTCTAAAACACGCCTTTATTAAAATGCACTAAAAAGCAAAAACCAATATTTTGAGACACACCAGGATTTTTTTACAATTAATCATGTCTGCAAAAATAAAAGTGTGGGCACCAAACGTGGAAGGAATTGTTACAAGCAAAGAAATATATATACTTTTTTTTTTATTTCTTGTGGCATTTCCTTCCATGTTTGGTGCCCACGCTTTTATTTTTGTAAACATGATTAATTGTAAGAAAATCCTGGTGTGTCTCCAAAAAATCATAGTTTTATTTTTTAGTGCTTTTTAATAAAGTATGTTTTAAGAATATCTTATATTTTTTTTTTTTTTTACTTTTTAGTTTTGACAGAAATTGTAACCGATTTATGACGGTAGCTAACGAAATTGAACGTGATATCCTGTCGAGCCAAAGAAGATTCGAGAAATTTGTAGAATGATCATCTTATTCTACTGAGTCAAACAAGTTGTGAAAAATCCGAAGAGTTTCATACAAATCCTAAGATACTGGGAGAGGTCACTGTAGGGTCACTAGAGGTCACTGCTGACTTACTGATCACGTAAGGTTGTATCGTCACTGGGACTGAGTAACCATGCAAAATTTCAAGTCCACCGGACGAAGGGAACAGGTCGAAAACTGAGTTACAAGTTTTAACCCAAACAGACAGACACACCCAGAAGTCAAGTTCAATAAAAGCATATAAAAATAGAGACTCTACAGTAACAAATTTACAAATAAAAAAATTCGCTTGTTTCATTTGGCTCTTTGTTCAACCTTCACAAGAGAATACTTATGT
Source organism: Macrobrachium rosenbergii (assembly GCA_039081455.1). NCBI lineage: Eukaryota > Metazoa > Arthropoda > Malacostraca > Decapoda > Palaemonidae > Macrobrachium > Macrobrachium rosenbergii. The sequence goes on from JANJGK010007110.1 coordinate 16,805, forward strand.
TGTGAATATTTATATATCGCAATGCTAATTAAGAATTTTATTAGAAGGAACCATAAAATGATTGTGAATTATTTTATTCGAATTTTAGCGAGTATTTTTTTCCGGACAATGAGTAGGCTATCGCTTTTTCCTCTGCATAAACATATCTTATTCTAATCACAATTTTGCTTCATTGTTGTTTTGCATCATACGTTTAACTACACAGTGAAGTAATCATGACTTCGTTGTTATTTTTTTATAGTAATCGCCCTGATTATTCTTTTATGTAATAATGCTTTCATGTCAGTCAGGAATTCGAACTCAACAAAATTCAATTTTTAATTTCAAATATGTTGCCAACTTTATTATCCTGGTCACAGCCAGAATACTTCAATAGTTTTTCTTGTCTACGGTTATCCAGTTTTCGCATTCTAGTAGGACTGGTATTGATTTGTTCTTGAATAATCTTGGCGAAATAAGAAGCACGCTGAGATGTTTTCAAAACACACAGAAATATATTATTATTATTATTATTATTATTATTATTATTATTATTATTATTATTATTATTATTATTATTATTTAGACATTTGCTCCTTCTGAATTGGATACATGATCTGGATGGGCATAGTTCATCTTTAGTCAGTCACATGTTCCGTTCTGAGAGTAAATCCTCCTGTAGGATAAAAGACGAATGTTTATTTGACTTCACACAATAGTGTTTTTATGGCTTTACATAACAGAAGTAGCTATTAATCGCGAAATCCATGGGCTCAGTTTATTTTACAAAGATGGCATTTATTTAAACAAAATAAAAATCAGTGTGATGAACGCATAATGATATAATCATCACTCTATGCCGCAATAGGTTATGTTATTATTACAGGCAGTAATTTCAGTAACAATTATAGGGTATTAACTTGCCTACGTTAAGAATAGTGGCGTATAAAACCAATATACGAGTATAGTAACAAGCATTAGAGTTTTTCACTTATTAGTAAACGTCGCTGTTTATTACAAAATAAACAAAAACTTTGCCCATATCAGTAATCATGTATGACTTCATAAAGTTTAAGACTGGCTTGTAATAACTAATCACCGATCCATCCGCATGAACTGTTACACTGTTTGAGGGTCGAAAATTGGAAGAATGGCTTTTTAACAAAACTCTGTGAAGTTGCTCTCTGTGTCCTTACCAGATGAAGAAGAATTCTCAGACAAATTCCTTAGAAATTCAACTCTGTACTTCTTGCCCTCACACATTTTCATGCATTAGGCAAATGGATTTTGAATCATCTAGAAATCTTTGATCATGCACTATCCTTATCACTGTATACCTTATATTTTAATGTCCACCAAGAATGTTTTATTTTTTCCAAGAACTAATAAGGATAAGCTTACTTTCCAGACCATTCTATTTTATTCTCTTCCATTACCATTCCACCTTGATAATTCAAGGATTCTCGTACCGGTAAGGCATACCGAGAATCCTATCAAGATGGTTATGATTGAGGGGGGGATCGCCATAATTGCACTCATCGGCTACAGTAAGTTGACCTTTATCTTAACAGGATTATTACATTCAGAATGCAATTCAGATACACGCCACGCACAACAGATTAGTTTCGGAATCAGGTTTTTCATAAATTATGAACTTAATCCTAAAATCAAACTTCCTCCACGTGTGATGAAATAATCAGAATTATTATTATTATTATTATTATTATTATTATTATTATTATTATTATTATTATTATTATTATTATTATTATTATTATTCAGAGGATGAACCCTATTTATGTGGAACAAGCCCACAGGAGCCACTGACTTGAAATTCAAGCTTCCAAAGAATAAGAGCCAATTCACACTGGATGCGATGCTAAGCGCCATGCTATAGTGGCCATACAGTGGTACGTAGGTTTTTATCACTGGCATTGTTTTCAGCGAGGCCGTTCACACCAGGTGCAAAGCTATGCGACCGATGTTTGCGATATAGCAATCATAGCTTCCAAGATTGCCGGGCGCGTGTTTTTTGTGGACATAGCTCGCCTCGCGCATGCACACCTATGTCTCACAGCAGGAGTTCCCGCTTCATGGCTTAAATCTAAATATACTGTAAGTGTTATATTAACGTGGGGGTATAAAGTATACCTAAGCAAATCTACTTGAAGTAAAATTTTATTTTCAGTAGTGCATGGTCAAGTATTATTATTATTATTAGGCTTATATACAAAAGCAATAACATCAGTCAAAGGAGGGTAGTGGAAGGGGCACTCATCAGACAGATTAAAGTGACAGAAGGAAACAAAGGATTTACCTCAGAAGATCCCATAAGCCGATCTTTAATATTAAAAGAAGCTAAGATCGAAACTCCTGACCTGGAGGTTAGGTCTCCTGCCCAACAGACCGATGGTGACTACTCACATACCACACGGATTAATACAACTGACCATCAGATCAGGATATCAGACCGACAGGAGGAGATTAACAACTCTCAAGAGAATGGAAACCAGGACAGCCAACATGTAAATGACAGCACAGAGAGAAGAAGTTCAAGAAGATTGCTGGGCCTTGAACCAGCCTGACGACCTCATCTCTTGAAAAAGGGTCACAGTTAGGACCTGAAAGTACTCGAGATCAAAGTAATGTGTAAATATTTACCAGTAAACAAGTTATACACAAGAATCTTGTGGGTTTCTCTTTCCATCTTCAGAAGAAAACTGAAAGAAGTTTTTGTTTGGTTCATTATTATTATTATTATTATTATTATTATTATTATTATTATTATTATTATTATTATTATTATTATTATTATTATTATTAAACAGGAGACTTTCAAATAGAAGAAGAAAATGTCTAAAGAATTTAAATTATTTTATAGATTTAATATATAATTTAACTTTTATATAGCAGTAAAGATGAACAGATTAACAATAAATACTTATATACTTGCATGAATTGTTCTCAGACATTCATAGCTTTCGGTGTGAACACACGCATAGCGAGTATAAATAGCATGACTCCGTAGCATAGGGTAGCGTGCTTAGCAACGCATCCGGTGTAGGCCGTTTCGCACCGGATGCGACGCTATGCACGCTACGCTATGCTGTGGAGCCATGCTAGCTATAGTCGCTATGCATGTGTTCACACCGAAAGCTATGAGTGTCTGAGAACACAGTTCCTTTGCTGCAGGGATGGGAGATGGTACGCTGTGGCC
>JANJGK010007110.1:25000-33125 GCA_039081455.1 Macrobrachium rosenbergii
CACCTGGAATTAGACAGAATACAACAGCTGCTCACTAACAACGGAGATGAAGACAATATGATACAATCAGAAATACGCAAGTTTTTTGACCGGTGCTACAAGCAAGACACCACCACAGACCAACACGACCAGAAGACAGGACAACAGATAACCATATACTACCAAACTAACTTTAACAGTGAATATAACAACAGCAGTAACATAATCAAGAAGATTATTAGGAAGAACGTCAAACTACGAGCCCCTTATACCGACATAAACATACGAGTATACTGCAAACACCGCTTACTAGCATTACTGCCAATTCGAAATAGCACATGCACGTCCACACCGAAGGAGATCACTACCAATGTAGTTTATGAATTTATTTGCCCAGAGGAGGAAAGTAGTCCTTCCAGAGAAAATTACATTGGCAGAGCATCCATTACCCTCAGACAGAGATTACTCGCACACAGAAACGCGGGAGCCATTTTCCAACACTATACAGACAAGCATGACAAGAAACCATTGCTACAAGACTTGATAGACAACACTAAAATAAAATCCAGATGCAATTCATATCTGGACATTACCATCACAGAAGCATAATGCATAGCCACAAATAAGCCTAGTTTAAACACACAGCTGGAAGCCCAAAGAAGTTTACCCTCTTCACAGTCCAGAAACCAGAGTCAAGGTCACCCCCGGGGAACGCCGACATACCCAAATCCAAGTGCCACGACCCAAAAAATCGATAATTTCATAAGAAACATAAGAAACAGAACATAAAACTAATACTTATGACATCATATACTATGTAATAACACATTATGTAAATATTATGTTAACTACTAACCACCCTAATGTATTGTAAATTAAACATTGTAAATAAAAACTTTAGCAACTCCCATAATCCACTTGCAGCCAACGGCTTGGTGTAGATAAAAAGGGAGAATCTCAATGCATTAGTTATGCCTGAAAAAGCCTGATATTCAGGCGAAACGACCCATAGCAGTTTGAAATAAATGGAAAACCCACCACAACTCTGTCTACTTATCCAGAACTTTGAAGAAGTATTAAAAATAGAAGTCAGGAAATATGAAAAAGTCTGCATCAAAGAAGTTACTGCCACAAAGGCGTTCGCCTACAACAAAAATTGAGAGAAAGAAACTCTGCCCGATAAACACACACACACACACACACACACACACACACACACACACACACACACACACACACACACATATATATATAGATATATATATATATATATATATATATATATATATATATCTATATATATATATATATATATATATATAATGTGTGTGAAATAGAAGAATGCCTAAAATGCTTATAGTTATAATTCTGTAGTAGTTTTATATCTCCCCTCTTTCTGCCTTATATTTTTCCTGACGAGCATAGAGTATCAGATTAGGATTTGCTATTATTTCGTTTACCTGAAAATCCGGATCTCTCTATTTCCCCCCATATTACAACCGTTCTTCTCGCTACAAAATACTGGGAATCGACACATTCCCCCTCAGCACCACTTTCAGCTGCTGGTAATTGGCGTTTGAGCTTTAAGATTGCTAACACTCTGAAAGACTCCCAGTTTTCGAGAAGCTTTGAAAGAAAATAGCCTGTGAAGGGCGGTGGGGAGCTTCATTCATACCTCTCACGGATGCAGACTTCAGTATGATTTCGGTGAGGTTTCTTTGAATAGGGAGAACTGGTTTTAACGCTTAACAGCTTGGTATTTCTTCCATGGAACAAGAATTGACTTTTTAAAACGTTCTTTCGAAAATTTATCGGTTATATATTACATACTAAGATATAATGTATTATATTTGTGAATAAGCAGTATTTTCAAGATCGTCATTCAGGAACTTCCTTATATCGTTTTCTTCTGAGTCATTTTCCTCTCAAGAAGATGCTATGATCAATAGTAAATCCTTCGATACCTGAGATGGACTTCTTTAGGTGTCTGTTTTCATTCTTTTCCTTCTATTACCTTTTGGTTTTGTTTCAGTTAAAGGCCTTTGACAATCAAAAGTCATATGAGAGTTACTTAAAGAAGAAAAACTTTACAAGAGATAAAAAGTTCTTTAATTTCTTTTCATCGTGGTCTCCTTTAACTTAAACGTACTTATGCCACTGATTTTTAAAATACTCCTCCACATCTAAGGTGTATTCATTACAGCTCTAAAAACTGGATCTTGCAGGATTTATTTGAGTTTAGGATGCAGGTAAAAGACAGACCAACTGTACCAAGTGGGACGAGTGAAATTCAAAGCCACACTGGACGGCTTAATCATGCCCGAGTAATCTCCTCAAGCCAGGCGTGTCCTGAGGCAACAGCAAGCTGTCTCGTAGTTTGGTCGTTGTATATAGAGATTGCTCTTACCTGGCCATCCTTTTGCACATTTCGGTTCATTTTAAAAGACACGCTTCAGGAGCATGCGCATTTAGATGAATGTCCAGTGGTTGAGTAACAACGTAAAAATGGGCATCTAAAGGTGAGGTCTTGATGCTATGCGAAAGCGAGTCTTGTTTTATGATATTCTGTACATTGAATATTTATGTTTTTATAAAAAGTGCATATAGATATTACACATGAAAATCATTGTTTGGCGACAAGAGTCTGTTTTTTTATCACTCTAATAGATTGTATTGAACTTTAAGTGAATGTTGCGTTTCATTACAAGGTATGATAACAGTAAATGTAATCTGAAATGATAAAGAGCTCTGCATAATGAGCAGTTTCACACAGTAATGGTGTAGGCAGGTGGTCACACCAGACAACTTTTTGTAGCATGGAGCATTACGTTGTAACACTTAACAGACACAGACATTCTGGCAAAATCTTGCCTCTAAAAGAATGTAGCCGAATACCGCTTGAACTGTATTCCTTACATCTTAATTTAAGATGATGTTTGTTTGTTATCTTCCTCATTTTCCTTATCTTAGCTGGTCCTCTTTATCGCCGAAACGTCAAAAGAACGAAAGAGCAGTAAGGGTATTTAGCAAAATCTGCTTGAAGGTTCTACTTAATTATAAAGCTATCATATAATCTTGTCTACAGGACGCCATCCTGAACATCACTTCCTTCTTACTAAACGCTTCCTTTGGGAAGAAATATAAATGGATACAATTTTTCTTCTTGACATCACTGGCATTCTTGTCAGCACAAAAAACCTCAAATTGGACAAACGGACAAACAAGTAAAAAATACGCCGAAGTTTCTTCGGTGCAATCGAGTTTTCTGTACAGCGTATAATGCTGTATGAAACTCTCACCCACGGACCATGAAACTCTGAGCCTCGGCCATGAAACTTTCAGCCACGGCTCGTTGTTGGCACCTATAGCGGTACCAGACGCACGATCATGGCTAAATTTAACCTTAAATCAAATAAAAACTCCTGAGGCTAGAAGGCTGCATATTTGGTATGTTCGATGATTGGAGGGTGGATGGATCAACATAACAATTTGCAGCCCTCTAGCCTTAGTAGTTTTTGAGATCGGAGGGCGGACAGAAAAATTGCGGCCAGAAAAAGTGTGGATGGACAGACAAAGCCGACACAATAGTTTTCTTTTACAGAAAACTAAAAAGCTGAATTCCATGGCATTTCTTGGTAGGTGACACTTTAAGTGAAATGAAATATGTTTTCGAAAATCCAAATAGTGGAGGTATCTGTGTTGCTGAGATGCTCAAGTGCTTATGATGCTTAGAGCTTTAAACTTGGTTAAGACAGAAGGAACCATAACTACTCTTTAACACACAACAGCTTCTAAGTTAGTCACTTGACTGACTGAAACTTGATAATGGCTTCCATAATACGGGATTGTGTAGGGATGGAAGAGGTTTAAAAAAGAATTGTCTTTAAGCTTGATGCTTTACTATAAACTTGAACAGTGCAAGCAATTAATCAATGCTGTTCAGCAATTTTTTTTAATCATGTAAATATTTTTCCTATTGCGTTCATCATAATTCCCTGACAAAATTTGTGGGAGTAGTATTTAAGACTGGCTAAAAGAAAATAACGATTTTCACGAGAAAAGACTATCTGGCCAGCATTATCAGTAAGTTGAAATTAGGTACAGTGTTTCACACTATCACCTTTTCTATTCGCTCACCTCTCAGTTTTTAAATACAACGAACAAGATATAGACAGTCAGTTTACAGCTGAGAGCAAGACAGCTGTATAGTTAACTTTTTTAGCGAAGGATTTAATTAATAGAAGCCTACTACCCATTTAAGGGACAGCAAGTCATCGTTTTTCTCAAATATCTTTCAAACTAATTGATTGATCGAAATGGAACTTTGACACCATGTACAAGACACCTCCCGCTAATTATTGGTAATATAGTGCATTGTCAAATGGTGCTAGCTAAGGCGTTTACTCTTGACTTTTAAAGGCAAAGTCGCATGAGTCAGCAGGACTGATCTACAAAATCGAACGTCCAAGGACAACCCCCCCATAGGCAGGAAAGGGGAGGCGGAGATGGGGAGGCCAAGAAAGTGGGTTGAGGGACGGATGAGGTGGGGAAGGGAGAGGAAGGAACGGAATGGGGATAAAGGACGTTCGAATGCATAGTTTGGCGATGCTTGGCAACACCATGTAAGCCAGGAGGTAAACGCCTTAACTAAAACCATTTGATATTGCAATATATTACCAAAAATTAGCAGGAGGTGTCTTGTACACTGTGTCAAAGTACCATTTCGATTAAATTATTAGCTTTAAAGAGATTTGTGAAAAACGATAGCTCGCGGTCCTTGAAATGGATAGGGCACCTGTTATATTTACGTTATAGAATCAAATAGAGAAAGCTGGGAGACGCTACAATACTGGCCATTTATCCTATTTCATATAACCATTCAACGCAACAACTGAGGATGAGAGAGAGAGAGAGAGAGAGAGAGAGAGAGAGAGAGAGAGAGAGAGAGAGAGAGAGAGAGAGAGAGAGAGAGAGAGCAGCTCTTAACAGTTTTATGAAAGAAGAAAAGTAACTTCAAATCAGTTTCTCCTCTGAAGGAGCATGCTACTTATTAACAGTATATTATTCACAAGCGTTCCTTTGAGTTACTTATCGTAGTCTTGGGCTGTATATTTTATCTTATTCTTATTAAACTGCAAAATACTCGTCATAGGCATAAAATAACAGCATGGTACATTGTGTGTGAGAAAGAAAGAAGGGAAAGCCTACATAAGGTTGTCTATGTTGCCGAAGTTCAAAATTGTTTAGGATGTGTTTTGCATAGAAAAGGATTTAGTAAATTTTTGTAACATCCAGCAAATAAACAACAATATTGCTGTAAAACACCATTTAGTTGGCTAAAAGTTACTGTTTTATTAACCTACGTGAAAACGAGAGAGACAATGCATTATAAAAAACATAAATAGCTTGATAAACATGAAACCAGGCATATGAACATGAAAGGGCACTACTAATGCGACGTCATATAACATTCTGTGACAACTGGTCTCATAGGTGTATTAGGTCTATGTATTTTTGGAAGACCATATAAAATGATCCGGTGACAAAGAAATCCTGGTATGTATTATTGACTACCTGAAGAGATCAAAGCAAGGTAACTGAAATTTGAGCACCTGATTTTCACAATCTCATAACATTGAGGACAAAATAAACAGATTTTTACATCTTTTAAGAAAAGAAAAAATAGAGATGATAATACACACCAGGTTTTATTTGTCACCGGGTCATCGTTTGGAGTTTTATACGGTCTCCCAAAAATACACCTATGACACCAATCTTGGTATCCTGGTATACACCCAAATTATAAGTTAGCTAGTTATTTGGTACCTCATTTAGGAACTTTGACTAAAAATTATCTACTCTCAGCAATTCTTGCTCTTTTATGGATAAAGTTTTATTACAAGACGCTAATCCTCAAATGGCCAGTTTAGATGTAGAATCATTTTTTACTAGTGTCCCTGTGAAAGGAACTGTGGACAGTCCAGTACCTTAAATAAACTTTTACCTGAAGCAGATCCTGTTTTTAACAACTTTAATCGCTCGCTTTTAAAAATAAATTTATTTTAGAACTGGCAGTACGGGACATTGCCATTGTTTTTGATCGCAAACTGTTTTAAACAAACTGGACGGTGTAGCCATAGGCTCTCCAGCGGGTCCTGCATTTGCCACCATCTTCATGTGCTCCCTGGAAGGCCATGTTAGATGAATGTCCACTTTGGTTCCACCCACTCTTTTATGGTGGGCTATATATTGATGAAACTTTCGCTTTATTTAGAAATGATTTTGACATTGACTCGTTTTTAGCATATGCTAATACTAAACATAATAACATTAAGTTTACTGTTACAAAAGAGGTGAGTAATCAATTGCCGTTTTTTAGACCTTATTACTAGGCATATTGGTACTTTTAATTCTTTTACTGGCTTAGGATCCAATTACAACAGTTTTTGCTTTTACAGTTTTAAACTTAACTCTGTTTTTTCTCTTCTCCACTGGACGTTTTTCATTAAATAGAACTGGCAATCCTTCCATCAAGAAATTAATTTTCTTCCTGAATATTTTACGAATAACTGCTCACAGACTATGTTCCTTAACAAGCAATTCATTAACATCACCAAGCCTTCTACAGTACCGGAATTAAGTAGTTTTTTCATGCCAAATTCCCTTTTTTACATGATGATTCTTTTCAAAAAAGGTTTACACAAATTGTTTATAAACGTTTTAGTACCATCAATCTAAAATTAATCCTAAACAATCCACTAGCAATTGGTTCTTTTATAAGATACAAAGATTGATTAAACCCACTTTTAACTTCGAACGTGGTATATACTTGCCCAAACTTTAACTATATATATATATATATATATATATATATATATATATATATATATATATATATATATATATATATATAATATATATATATATATATATATTATATATATACCAATAGAAATTCAGCAGCCCAATGGTGTCATGTTTAAAATTTCAGGCGTAGCCACAAAGTCCGAATGTAGTAATTAAAAGCGTGTATGTAAAATTGTAATTTAGCCGTGAAGACGTCGCCAATGAATGGCTATAGCTAGTAGGTGGAAAGAAACGTGACTATTTTCCTTAATCCTTAAGAAAGATTTTAAACGTCTTATCATCGACTGAATTTCATTGTTTAAGCAAGTTTCATGTAGCGTCTGTTCGGCTTTTGTTCAACAGAACCAAGTAAGTCAGATTGTTTCTTCATTTTCGAGAATGACATTTTTTCGATTTTATTGCAAAAAAAATATCTAGTTTGGAACTACGTCGCTATTTGTTGTTGTTTGAAACCAATTACCTCTAAGCAAATGCTCAACGATTACTCAAAAGATTTACCAGTTAGGATGCAAACAATAATTTAAACTTTTAATTTATATCTCCGTTTCTGCTTACTGTGGCTACGGTAAGTAACGACTATCATCTATATAAAATTTGTGAGTGTCATTTTACATTCTATTACTTTCTGAGCGCTTTATTGGATGAAAGTCTTGAAGAATCAGTTTTGAAACTGAAAAAGAAATCGTGTATTGTGTTACTAATGAAAAAATAAATCAACATTTTAAGAAAGGTTCAAATAGCTAGAAAAGGTAGATAAATGACATTTTGTTCTTTCAGAAAAAGTATGAAAAAATGTCATTTTAGTTACTCCTAATTTTACCAAATTTGCCATTACATGAGAGTCTTCTAGTGGCAATCATTGCTCAGAAAACTCATTTAAATTTTAAGTTCTAGTGTAACCACCCATGTACACTGTGCAGTGATAATAATGGTAATATCAAAGAGCGAGGCAGGGTATCTTATAAGCAACTTCTTATTAGTGTGAAGATGACCTTGATGGTATACAGTTTGACAGAGCAAAGAACACTCACGTCTAGTTTCCTTCTCTTCTTCTCTCTTTCACTCCAGCAGAGCTACGACCCCCCAGCTGTCGCCTAACAACTAAATATCAGATCCACTGCCTACATCAACAGAGGCACACTTCATTCGAAATTCGGAAAGGAATCGTTCAGTACGGATCTATAGAGGCAAGAGAGAGAAACAGAGTAGTTAGCATGTATTAATCATTTTAAGAGGAGCAATGGTGTCTCTCCTAATGTCATCTTGCAGTAAATCCTTT
>JANJGK010007111.1:5000-17500 GCA_039081455.1 Macrobrachium rosenbergii
AAACAGAATACGGAGATTATGAAAGGCTCCATTTCGTTTTTGTAAGCTACGAGAGCAGGTTTTCATTGCAGATGAGAATTTATTTTGATCTACACTTGCTCTTATTTAATTTCATTATTGTTATTATTATTATTAATTATTATTATTATTATTATTATTATTATTATTATTATTATTATTATTATTATTATTATTATTATTATTATTCCTTCTACTACTACTACTACTATTATTATTATTATTATTATTATTATTATTATTATTATTATTATTATTATTATTATTGAAACAAAGAAAGCAACTCTCGAAAACCAAACAGGATTCATTTACCAGCTTCCGCTGCTTCTCTTCACCATCATCGCAACATTACCAATTCCCCCTTTCCATACTTACAAAGCGTATAAAATTCCATTACAAGATTTTGTGCCGTTTCTCTCACTGTTATCAGTTAATACTTAATCATCTAAAGTCATTAGTTATTTCGCATCACATTAACCAGCTATTTTGTTATCCTACTAACTAGCTCTTGCGTTATAGCGCTTTCCTTAATATCCTTCATTATTTCCTCTATGCAAATGATAAGACTATTGATGGCTCCCAGGCGCCTGTCTGAGGCCAAAACTTACTGCAGAATAGTTTCTGCATCGAGGTATTGTTATGAGAATTAAAGAATTAACTTTCACCTTGAAAGTTTAAAACTTCTGTCAACGGTGGATCTTTATCGCCTCTGTCGCATACAGTTACAATTTTTTTTGGCTTTGTTCTCATTTCAGCCAAATAATGTTCAAGAACCTATTTAGGCACATTTTTTACTGGCTCATCTGTCACTCTACATCTTCATTCAGCAGATAACCTACCGAAATCTTTTCAGTATCACTTAATTGTCTATAATAATATTTGAGAATATTTTTGTGGGGAAGATTTAGAATAATTAAGAAACTTTTTTTGTCAGGCTTAATTGCTATCACTACCAGACACACTATGTCTCTTTTATTTAAATTAGAACAGGACCTACCGCTGTTACTACACAAACCTTACAGTTATCAAAAGTCATGATATGTCTATACTGAATTCGCATTCAACTATTCCAGCATTCGAGATTATAGAAAAAAGTTATCGAGTATTCGATCAAAACACAAATACGTCAGTTTCTCATACCATTGTTTCTGACACTACGATGCAATACCTGTTTACCATTTTCGTACCAATTTCTCAGAGCTGTGGAACGGTTTCATGGGACTCTTCAGAAAATCTGTCAATATGCGAACATTTCCCCTTCTCTCTGTCCCCAGTTGCAGATTTGGGATCGACTGCCATCCAGGAGTGAAATCCTTAACAGAGATTGACAATTATTTGGGAATCCGAAGCCCTGCCAATGGGAGGCTTCCAGTAATGGCCCCAGACAGTGCCAATAACACACGGACCTGTCAACCCTTCTTCAGTGCCACCCGCTGTCAGCTCGTGGGAAATGTGGGAGGCACCGGATGGGTTTTGCATGTTTCGTTTTGGCGCTCAGGTTGTGAGGTTCAGTCTTTTGGGAGGTTAAGTTCTTTTGTGTTTGTAAAAATGATGTATAGAGATGAAGGAAAAATACATTTGAACATTTATATTAGTGCTTATGCACATATGCTGCATACATTGCACATATATGTATATGGAATCAGTCAATTTAATCCTTGATGGCATATGCCATTTATGTTGTAAAGCCTATTGCCTCATATATATATATATATATATATATATATATATATATATATATATATATATATATATATATATATATATATATATATATATATGTTTATATGTATAACTGAACCACGAAAATATGGAACGTGATGAATATATAAATAAAGATAAAATCCACGAAGGAAAGGGAAAGACTGGAGTGCTGCGAAGCCTTTCGACTATCTGTCGTCCTTTACTTAGCAGACTGAAGAAATATAAAAGTAAGTTTACAAAGAAAGCTCATATAAATGAAGGAAAAAATATGTACCTGGAATCTAACACAATTGAAGAATTAGTAGACCTGCCAAAACAGGGTTAAATATTTAAGAGGTTTTACAAAGGATTAGGATCAACCGTTCAGAAGCAGGGACAGGACAATTAAAAGATTATACAAGGGGGTGACTGACCACCGAAAAAATATTAGTACAACAAAATAATTCTCTTTTTTTTTTTGTAAACAATAGCAATTTTTGCAAGATGAACATTTTTACCAATAAAAAATTATATTAAATATACGAATACATAGAATATATATATAAGGTAACTAATTTGTAATTAAGTCACTGTTTTTATCATTTAGGTCATTCTTGAACATTTTTCTAATACAGGGATCCAAGTAATACATGCCAGGGCTAAGGTTAAAATTACAGCTGGAAGTAAGCTGGATAATAGCGGACTCCAAAAGATTTCTTGAAGAGAAATCTTTCGATCTGGCAGTCACTGAACTTTCAGTCCAATTTATCCTGTGAGAGTTTTCACTTAAATGAATGAATATAGCATTGGATGCTTGTCCAGTTTTGACTGAATACTTCTGTTGCTTAATACGTACATGTGAATCTTTGCTAGATTGGCCAATATAAAAAGAGGGGCAGTCCAAACATGGAATTTTATATATCATATGTTGTTGTTTTCTTTAGGGCTATTTTTCATTAACATTCCATTTAGTGTGTTATTAAAGGAAAAAACGAGGTTGGCATTAAAAGATTTTAACAATGATTTTGTTTTCAAAACCACTAAAATAAGGCAAGCTAAGAATGTTCTTAGGGGTTTCTTTCTCCATGTTACTTTCACTATAAAACTTTTTGTGAGATTTATTATAACAAATATCTACTATATGTGAAGGATAGCATAAATCTGTCCCTATTTTTCTTATGTATTCTATTTCTTGATCCAGATACTGGAGACTGACAATGCGCAAAGCTCGTCAAAACATAGAAGAAAAAATTGATATTTCAGTATTAATGTGATGGCATGAATAAAAATAGACATAAGTTTGCAATGAAATGGTTCTCTATGTATTAAAACATCTAAGAAAGGGAGGCAGTTGTCTTTTTCTAATTCTAAAGTAAACTTAATGGGTGGTACCTGGTTATTCAAATTAGAGAGTAAATCATTTACATCAATACCAGCAGGCAAAACAGCTAAAATATCGTCAACATATCTATACCACTTTAAAGGAGTATAACTGATATTAGGTAAATATCGTTTTTCGAAGAATTCCGTATACAAGTTTGAGAGGAGTAGGGATAAAAGGTTGCCCATTGACATACCAAATATTTGTTGGTAAAATTCACCATTGAATATAAACTTAAAATCACAAATGCACAACCTAGTGAGTGAAATAACATGACTTACAGGTAGAGGTAATTCATGATGGGTTAGTTCATTACTAAGATACTCTAAAATAGAATCTATAGGGACTTGAGTAAAAAGAAAACAAACATCAAAACTAACGAATCTATCAGTGGGGAAAAAAGTGATTTTGTTTAATTTACCAACTAAATCTAGACAATTATATACGTGAGAATCGGAGATAGTTCAAAGTAACGGGGACAAGAGCTTGGTAATATATTTCGAAAGTTTATATGATATTGAGCCAACAGTACTGATAATAGGCCGCATAGGATTATTTTCTTTGTGTGTTTTTACTAATCCGTACAAGTAAGGTAACGAGGATTTTGTCTTGATATATATATATATATATATATATGTGTGTGTGTGTGTGTGTGTGTGTATACATACATACACAAACACACACACACACACACACACACACATATATATATATATATGTATATAGATAGATATATCTATATTCTGAGGTAACGGGCTTTACAACATATATGACATATGCCATCAAGGATTAAAAATTGCCTGGTTCCGTATCAAGCAAAATACAGGCAATGTACGCAACCGGCACCCCTGCGTAGCTAACGCCCTACCATATGCAAAGTCCCCAATCCCCTCACCCATGTGCGTAGAGACGTAGAACTACATAGGGAACCGATGTCTGTACATATACACTTGGGTATGTAATTTATATTATCGTCTTTTCTTTTTTACTCCTTTGTTAAAACAAGAGATAAAATGATGGCTTACTCTTACTCCTTATTCCTTACCCAAAGGTAAGCAAAAAATAAAAAAAAAAATCTCTCTCTGTCACGCTTTCAAAACGTACTAGATAATAGTGGCAATTCATTTCGCTACGTTTTTTGAAGCTTTTAATTCCTGGGTGTTACGTTGTATAGAAAAGGGAGATTTATTTTCATTTTTTGTTACAATCCTCACTTATAAATCATAGACTACGTCCATTTATACTGTTTGGTTTGGGAATTTGCGAACCGGAAATTTGCTTGTTGAAATTTTTTTTAACTTCTTTTAGTTTTGTAAGGAGATGCATCTCGTAAACAAATATGATAAAAGTAAAGTAATAAGAAAGAATCTGACAGGTCTTTCACGAGACGACTAGTTAGGGCAAAGTACAATAAAGCGTCTTTTATTCAGTATCATTAGACAATCTCTGTTGATAGAGATTTTCAGCATTTCATAGAATATCCTTGAGTGAGTGCGTGCGTGTCTTTGTTTTGCTACATTTATATTTGATGTACTTTGTTCTTGTTACAAACAAAACTACTTTCCATTACTCGTCTCTGATATGACGAGCCCGACCAAAATGTTCTAACAGCTATTTTGCTATCACTTATACTTTACTGTACATGCGATGGTTGATGCTTGTCCACCGATAGAAAATTTTAATGTCATAGGCCTATTTATATGTTTCCTAAAACTTCAGTGCACAAAATCTAGATATCTTTACTATGTTTATAGTTTCGGGCAAATAGAGATTATACGTCTAAAGCAATGGAAGTTTATGCTTCATAGCCAACAAAATCTGTAGACTTTTGTATTATTTATTGATATGTAGTCCTTACCCAATTAGTGCGTGAATTCCATTTTATTACTAATTATTTATGGCTTTGTTTAAACATCTGAAAGAAAGATGAAGGAATGACACAAGTGCTGGTGCCAGGGTCAAATGCTTGCTCCAGCTCAGGAGTATTTTATTTTTAAAGTAAAATAAAAATAATATTGACTGGTCGTCAAATTAAACGTGCATATATATATATATATATATATATATATATATATATATATATATATATATATATATATATATACATATATATATATATATATACATATATATATATTTATATATATATATATATATATACATATATATATATATATATATATATATATATATATATATATATATATATATATATATATATATATATATATATATATATATATATATATATATATATATATATATATATATATAATCTCGAAGGCGAAGGAAAGGGCTCTATTCTTACTACTGTTTATTATGCCAGCGTTTTGTTTATGTTTTCCGTCTTTCGCCCTATCTTGCTTTTGCTGGGCTTTTGAGAAAACTTATATTTGCAGTCACATTACCTTCTGAGGTTTAGGTATGTCCTGAACCTTTTCCCCCCCTTTTTATTTGTCTTATAATTTATGTATATATCGATGTTTTAATATGACCTTTTGTCAGAAGGTTTTTTAATCATTGCATCTCTGAAAATGCGACGATAGCAACTGTCGTGAAACGTTGGCATAATAAACTGTAGTAAGAGTGGCGTCCATTCCCTTCGTCTCCGAGATTATATTCTGAGTCCAGACTCACCCCATTTGGAGAGAGAGAGAGATATATATATATATATGTATATATATATATATATATATATATATATATATAAAATTATATATTATTTATTTATATATGTTGCATTCAAGAAGAATAGTTACCAAAATTTTATCATTAATATATTCAAAATCATTATTATATTTTGATGCTGTACAAAAGTTTGCACATAAGAAATTTACACTAATGTAACGTGACTAGTAGTTCGCCATACGAAGCCAAGTTTTACATTAGTATTCAAATGTAGTAAGTAACTGAGTTCTTCTGATATCAGTTTTCAAGTTACATGAAGCACATTGGGTATAATAAATCAGGCATTTTATTAACTAGTTATATGACCAGTTGTGAATGTTGAGAGCCGTTGTAAAAATTCTGAACAAAAATATCTGAAAATAATAAGCATTTGTGCTTTGTTTATCGCTAACAGATAATCAAACAGGAAACAGTAGAGAAGACAAACAAACCTACACAAAGCTGCTACAGCGAACGAAACCGGACAAACAAAGTCGAAAGCGATTGTAATAAGCCCATGTCCTGTAAAGCTGAGAAACAATTAAAGTGATGGGAAGACTGAGGAAATGGGGGAGAGGGAAGAATAAGTCGAAGGGGGCAAGGGGTTGGGGGGGGTTGGTGTTTGAGGGGGAGACGTGGGGGGGGAGGGAGGGGAAAGAGGCGGGGGGGGGGGGGGACGAAGAGGGAGCCACGTGAGCGAGCATAAGAATTGGGACTGAAGATTCTCGCCCAAGTAGCTCCCTTGGGTCGGTTTTTATAGGCGAAGACATAGCGTTAAGATGCGCTGTGATGATTATACGTTCGGTAGCTCCCGGAAATGAACCTGACGCATATCCAAGTGTTTTACTCGCCCTTCCCCTTCAGATCCCTCTCTCTCTCTCTCTCTCTCTCTCTCTCTCTCTCTCTCTCTCTCTCTCTCTCTCTCTCTCTCTCTCTCTCTCTCTTTTCTCAATTATAGTGAAATCTACAGTACACTCTCTCACTCTCTCTAGAGCTTACGTTATCCATTTCCCTTACATAAACTAACAATACAAACATACATACATACATACATACATATATATATATATGTATGTATGTATGTATGTATGTATGTATGTATGTATGTATGTATATGATATATATATATATATATATATATATATATATATATATATATATATATATATATATATATATATACGAGTATATATATATATATATATATATATATATATATATATATATATACGAGTATATATATATATATATATATATATATATATATATACGAGTATATATATATATATATATATATATATATATATATATATATATATATAAGTATCATATATACGAGTATGTGTGTATATATATATAAACTAAATACGCAGTCATTTCTCTTTCCCTTTAACTTGGGCCTCCTATTTCAGAAGCATTAATTTATTACCTTATCTCTACAACATATGATTTAACTAGAATTTCATATTTTCCGGTTTCATGGACAGAATTATGAAAACATTGGATAATCATCCTCTTTCCCTCTACACTTGTCCACTGTTGAGTGTCCTTATCCCAGCCATGCTTCAGCGATGAGTGTTTTTAACCATATTTTTCTCTTGCGTACTTTCATCACCATCATTTTCGACATCAACATCATCATTATCATATCTCCGTTTCTCTTTCTATGCTAGTTCATTGCAGCTGGAAAACACTTCATACTTCTCCCCACCACCATCCCATATCCACTTCGAACACTGCCCCCTCCTCATTATCTTCGTCATTCTTGTCATCACCATCGTCTTCAACGTCATCATCATCATCATCATCATCACCAACATCGTCTTCAACGTCGTCATCACCGTCGTAGTCAGCGTCATCACCATCACCATCGTCTTCAACGATCGCCTTCAACGACATCATCGTCATTATCGTCTTTAACGTCATCATCACCAACGTTCAACGTCATCATCACCATCAAAATCGTCTTCAACGTCACCATCACCATCGTCTTCAACGTCATCGCCACCATCATCACCATGGTCTTCAACGTCATCATCATCATCATCACAATGGTCTTCCTCGTCATCATCACTATCATATCGCTGCCGCTCTTTCTTTGTTAGTGCAGTGCATTGCAGCTAAATAACAATCCACGCTTCTGCCTATCACCATCCCTTACTACCCCTACCAACCCTTCCCCCCTCCTCATCCCTTTCATCATTCCCGTCATCACCACCGTCTTCAACGTCATCATCATCATCACCACGGCCGTAGCTGTCTCCCATCCTTCCGTCTCCGCTTCTCCTCCAGTAGGCTTCTCCTATCGGGAGCAAGTGGAGTAGAATAATCCACTTCTCAGGATTCGAATAAAACCAAAGTGCGAGGTGTTGACGCAGAGATGCTTACACCCGGAAGGAACGTTATGCCGAACTTCGCCTTTTGCATAAATTTCAACGGAATCTTCGAAGGAAAAGTGGCAGAAGAAGAAGAAGAAGAAGGAGACAAGAAAACGGGAATTTCTGAATGGGAATTTCTGAATGTCTTGTGTGCAGTTTGTGTTTATTTTTGCGCCACGTAGATGTTGCGTATTCATACGAATTATCCTTCTTATGGGGGAAGGTGTATATACACAGACACAGCATCACGCACACGCTTGGGCGGATACTCACACACACACACAAACACACACATATACCCACGCACACAGAGACACGCACACACACACACACACACACATATATATATATATATATATATATATATATATATATATATATATATATATATATATATATATGTATATATATATATATAAACATGACTGTTGTGTCTGTACGTACTGCGTTCCATTGCAGATGAAAATTCAACGAAGATAACTTGGGTTTTTGATTCCATTCTATTGTTATGTTATTTGTATACAATCCTGGATACTGTAAACTCCAGATAAGAACAAGGAGCGTTGCGCAACTTTTTTTTTCAAGAATGGAGAGGGGGGGCGGTTACAATAAACTTCTTTTATATGATTAGAATGAGTTATTTCACAATTTTTAAAAACAGTTGTCTACGGATGTGTGAGGGGTTAACATACATGTATATTCCTACAGACATTTGTGTACGTAAATATATGTTTATCTCTATGGACACCTTACAAAAAAGTATGAATGTATTGATGCACATAAGAAAATGCTCACTTGATACATTTCAAAGACGATGAAAGGTTTTGGTTTCATCAGTATTTTTTTATTCTTCGTGTGCTTTTTCCTTTAGAAAGCCCACCAGAAATAGATACGACTATATCTTTAGTATCACAGTAAAAAAAAACACACAAGATGATCTTGCAATCTATGCGGATATGTTGAAAGTGTTTTTAATACTATTCAATCAAAGAGATAGTTATTGTAAAAATCCCTCTCTGTCTGTCTGTCTGTCTGTCTATCAGAAACACACGCACACACAATCATGTGTGTCCATATATAATGTATATATATATATATATATATATATATATATATATATATATATGTACATAATTGAAAGGTAATGTGACAATCATAGTTTTATCAATATGATAAAAATATGCTGCGTTTACTATATTGCATATATATATATATATATATATATATATATATATACAGTATATATATATATAAATTACATGTGCGTGTGTGTGTGTGTGCGTCTGTATGTACTATGCAGCTTCTATTTTCGCATATATAACCGTGACAAAACCATATTAACCATTTCATTAGTATTTTCTGATAAAATAAACAAAAGACACATCTTTTATTTGAAACAAACAAAATAAACTCGGTATTGAAATGACGGCGGAATGACAATGCTTCCTAAGTGCTTCCCAGCGATGAGGGCGATTCTCGTGAAAGAGAAGACAGGGGGCAGTTAGACCCCGACCATCCCCGGAGCACATTTTCTATTTCCCTCCCTCTTTCTGTTTGCTATTCAGGACTCATCAGCTTTTGTTATTAAAACCATAGAACAAGAAACAATAAATAAGGAAGCAGTAGAATAACGAGGAGTGGAGAGGTAAAGGGGGTCGGAGGGGAAACGGTGGATGATATCTATTCTAAGGACTTATTGTCTCAAGAAGAAAGGAAAAAGGGGTCTTGACTCCCTATGATTACGAATCTGTCAGATTACGAGATATTAATCACCGGGGTTATCATCCATTCAGAGAAGTGTAAAGGAAGAGGAGGAGGAGGAGAGAGAGAGAGAGAGAGAGAGAAGAAGAAGAAGAAGAAGAAGAAGAAGAAGAAGAAGAAGGCGGTGCAGTATCTCCTCAGGTAGGGTGGGAGGGCCAAGTGGTTATTGTGAGTCTGGAAAGGTGAGGAGTGTTAGGAAGAGAATGCGGAGGTGGAGCTAAGAGGGCACGTAGACATTATGAAGCGGAGAGAATGTTTTAAAAGAAGGCTTGACAGGACAAATGGGGTCACGATGTCTCTCCTATCGCGACGTCTGGGCGATGGAGTTCAAGATGCTGCTTGTGTTGCTCGAAAGCGCTTTCAGATGTATTTTTTTCTTGTTTGTGAGACAGCATTGTTTGTCGTTTTGTATGCCGTAAACACAATGATGAAGATTTTTAATTTTACTATGTAAACTCATATAATACATATAATATATATATATGTATATATATAATATATCTATAATATATATATATATATATATATATATATATATACTATATATGTATATATATTATAGATAGACAGATAGATAGATATAGGTATTATATATACATATATGTAAATATATATATATATATATATATATATATATATATATATATATATATATATATATATATATATATATATATAGTTTGATAAGGAGGAAGTAAAGAGAACAAATAAGAAGAAAATGGACAAATGTCATAGGATTCAATTAAGCTACAACACTTGAAAGAGTTTACGAAGAATTTGTAAAATTCCAGGATAGGTTTATGAGTCGGTAAGAAGCGTTTGTGATTTTAGGAATGTTGGAAGACGTAATAGGAAGAACGAATGGTGGTATGAGAGGAAAAAAATAAGTGGAGAAAACGCAAATTAATTAATGCCTAATTACAAAGCAGAGGAGGGATTGTATACGAAAGTACATGAGGATGAATTAGGTGGTTAAGGCTTAGATGATAAAGAATGTCTTTTAACATAAAAGCAAGTAAAAAATGAGTGAAGTTTTTTCGGCGCAATCGCATTTTCTGTACAGCGTATAATGCTGTATGAAACTCTTAGCCACGGCCCATGAAACGCTCATCCGCGGCCCGGTGGTGGCAGGTAATGCTGGCACCTATGGCGGTGCCAGACTCTCGATCATTGCTAACTTTAACCTTAAGTAAAATAAAAAACTACTGAGGCTAGAGGGTTGCATAATTTGGTATGCTTGATGATTGGATGGTGGATGATCAACAAACAGGAGATCTGTGTACAAAGTTATGAGGGGGGAAAAAGTTGGATTGTGAATGTTGTGTGGAAAGTCTGATGTGCGTTGACTATACAGTACTGATTTAGGATAGTCAAGAAAAACTGCAGGGACTAGCGAAGTAATTTGTAAGTTTTTGCCAGAGGAGAATTTTGACTAAACGTAAGCAAAGCAGGAGTAAGGCTATAAAAATTAATGGTAACTAGGAAGACGGATCAGAGACTATTTTTATGGACGGTGAGAGAACGGAAGCCACAGATTCTTTTAAGCATTTTGGAATTGAGATTTCTGATAACGGTAAGATGGAAGAAGAACTTGGACTGCCTATGATGCCCAGGAGGCACTATGTGAATGGACTGGTGAACTAAAATTTATCAGTGGAAGTGTGAATGAATGAAAGTGGGTGGGAGCTGTAGAGACGAATTAATCATGTGGCAGTTGTTGTATAAAATAAATTGTAAAAGTGAGAACAGTAAAGTTTCCAGGAGTTTTAGAAGGTTCAAACATGTTGGAACAACTGAGGTGAAAAGAGTATACAATTCGAAATTGTTCGGAGGATGGATGAGAGGAAGACGTAGATGTCTACATTAAATGAAAGAGATGCTGTAATACAGGAGTCTCGACATCCAGGGAGCGAGAGTGTGTGCAAGATAGAGGTAAATATTGTAATGTGTTTAGGGAGGTTCTCCAAATACTGTTGAGCCCTTTTGTGTAAGTGCATCAAGCAGCTAGTGTCGTGGACATTTTTTTATCGTGGCAGTGACCATTTTCTTTTCGTTCCCATTATTAAGGGAAGCACACACACACACACACACACACACACACATATATATATATATATATATATATATATATATATATATATATATATATATATATATATATATATATATATATATATATATATATGAGATATACGCCTTGTCAATGCAAACGTTTTAATACTGAAACGCACACTCAAATATATATATATATATATATATATATATATATATATATATATATATATATATATATATATATATATATATATGCATTACCTCCCAAATACTGTTCTCCTTGCAATTTAATACATTTTAATCTAGTTTTTATTTATTATTTTTTTTAATAAGCGGGATCTCCTCTTTCTGTATTTCCCTTTACTTCCTCTTACTTCTTCCTAACGAACACCATATTCTTTGGGAGCTTGAATTTCCAGTCAATGGCCTCTGTGGGCTTGTTCCATATGAATAGGTTTCATCTTCTGAATAATAATAATAATAATTATTTTATGCACATTCTAATTTCACCTTTTACTTATTTGAAGAAGAGTTTGCACATCAACCCTTCCATATGT
>JANJGK010007111.1:22500-33124 GCA_039081455.1 Macrobrachium rosenbergii
AAAAAGATTGTCTACGATAACGGTTGCCTTTCAACCACTGTGGTGTTGTCTTTGATAGTTCTGCATCTTCTAAGCTTTTCTTAGCCTTCTGCAGGTACAGTCATGTGTCATTTACAAGCTTATTATGCAGTATTATCGTTTTTCAGTAGCCAAGGCCTTTGTGTGCTTTGAAGATATTTGTTTTGTAGGTCAACGTTTTATTAAGCAAAGTGCATGTAGAACAATTACCATTTCAAACTAGCCATATTTAGCTTCACCGTAAGACCATATAATCCAGGTGGGGCAGTTACAAAAAGTGTAAGAACAGAGGAGTTGAAATTATTGGCACAGTCCATAAATATACTTTCCAGTTTTGCAATGGTAAGGATCTTCATAACGGAAAATATCTTTTGTGCTTGCCTTTTCTTTCTTTTTTTTTGCGTAAACAGAAAAAGATACTTTTGAAAAGATTGGCTATACAATCTTTGCAAGGGATCTGAGTATGAGAATAAATGAATTTTTTTTCGGAAAAGCTTTCAGGGAGAGCATAAACTAAAACTCTTTGAAAAGACAACCCATCATGTCTTTTCATGATGTCTTCATAGTCAGCATGAATGTATAATTTAGAAGGTTGTCTGACTTCCGTCATGGTATTCTCGTTATAATCGCTTTCGCCCTGGCTGAGTATATTCCCAACATTAGCAAAATAAGCCACAAAGAAGGGGTGAAGTAATGCCACATTCAAGACATAGTCTCACAGACGATCTGTGGAAGACGATACCTAGTTTACAAACTAAAATCCTGGCATCAGGAATCAGCACATCATAGTCAACTTATGTTACAAGTGGAACTAATTGCTCTTACCTCGTTCACAGAAGCTTAAAATTCCTGGCGTTAATTTCATTGTCTTATGAATATATTGCATTAGGTAGCTGGAAACCTTATTATATTGCCATGGAGTTGTGTTTTAGCAATTGGTTTTAAGCATAGTTTCTCCAGCTCAGCATCTAGGATGATTGTCTGTAGGTTTAAGCAAGAAAGAGCAGATTTTATAGTTTCATATGAAAATATAATGAACTTTGCTAAACTTTGTATGATGTGTTCACAGACATCATTGATCAGGTGTTTATCCAGTACTCTTTTACCCTGGGCTCTTAGTTAAGTGGTTATTTTGGTAGAAATGTAAATTAACGTTTTTCATGTACCATAAAATTACTGTATTTCCATGTTCACAAATTGGGACTGTAATCTCAATGCAGGTATCAGTGTAGCATTGTTTAGTTTATGAAAAGAAAAGACACCTAGAGAACGGATTTATTGACATAAAAACCAAGTTACTTTTGTCACTGATGCAAAGACAAATGGTCGGTATAAAATATTCCCTTCACCAAAGAAAGTTATTTATCTTATCTCAGATTAACCAGTAATAGCAATCTCGAAATCACTGGCAAAATTGCAAGCCCATAGAAACATATGTAATACTTGTTAAACGCTCTTTCGTTAATACAGTGGCATGTCTGTTCATTAATGTCAACCACCTGTGGCATATTCCAGAGAACATCGGTATGTAAAAATCTTAAACAAGCCTCTTGAAGTACTTTGGACAGCTTAAAAGCAAGAACTCTTGCAAGGCAATCGTTGTCAATATTTCTATAAGACATATACCTGATAAAATATAAATTCCATAATTCACGGGTCTTAACACTGTTGTTCAGCTGCTAATTGAGCTTCCTCATATTCGTGAAAACAGAACTTGTTTATAACCGTGTTAATTGGGATAGATTCAAATCCTTCTGACTACTGTTCATGTTAAAAGTCAGTGAGCTTTTCTCTGTTTAATAAGCTCGTCTGAGTGTTGTAAAAACAGTCTTTAGTTATATTATGCTCAAACGTATGGTGACTTGAGCGTTCTCGGCCGAGTGTGAAATTTCATGTTCTTTTAACTTTAGTTTCAATATATTCATGTTATTACGAAATACATTTATAAACACGTACTTATAAAGTGTACATGTCTATTTCCAAAACTTCAGGAGAGAATAAAGAAAACAATGCTGAAACGGCTTCATGTATTAACGTTAAAAGAGTAAACATCGCAACGCAAACAAAGTCATGAATCCAAAACATCTGCCACTTTTAACGCGGCACGAGTCAAAACCCGTGAAATACATTAAATGAGTTTTAATTTTGAAAAAGAGTGCCAACTTCCTCGCTTCATATTCCTGGGGAGTTTAGCCACTCCTTCAAACTTTTAATGGCTGCTGCCTCTTGATTTATACGAGCGGCCCCACTTTTGGGCATTTCATCGTAGCCCGGGTAATATATTGTTTACGTCAGCATACCGAAGTTAAATTGAAATGCTCCGGAGATAAAATGTCGAACGTGTCCTCTCTTTTCTCTATCTCTCTTTCTCTTTCTTAGAGGCTGGGTGCTTGCTGTTTGTTGTTTATGAAGAGTTACGTTTTATATTTGGTCTGGAAGTAAGGTAAGAATGATAAACAAATTAGATATTCATGTATATATGAATATAAATATCAATATAGTTTATAAGTGTATATATATATTTATATATATATATGTATATATAACATATATACTTATATATACATATATATGTATACACACACATATATATAGTATATATAAATATATATATACTTTTATATTCATTTATATATGAAAGGAGATTTACATACAAGTAATGAGAGAGAGAGAGAGAGAGAGAGAGAGAGAGAGAGAGAGAGAGAGAGAGAGAGAGAGAGAGAGAGAGAGTGAAGCTCTGTGATAGAAGTGAAATATGGTTGTTGTGTCGTGTACAAAAGAAACAACTGCATAAGTTGTTGATACTAAAAGGCATTATAAAAAAAATAAAAGGTATATAAAGATAAAATAAGAGCAGTGAGTTTTTTGGCTTGGTTTGGTCAAAATAGAATAAAAGATTCATCTTTGCTAAATTCATTTAGATTTGAAAGTTTTGGGAGGAGTGATGAGAGACTAAGAACAAAAACGTTCTGGCTTGATTGCTAGAGGAGGTTTTTGGATCAAAGAGACTTTGGACTGAGGAATTTAGAGTCTGTACTAGATAAAGGCTTACATAATGTGTAATGTACATATGCGGACAACAATGCTGGCCAATAGACAGTAGCTTTGATATTCGGTATATAAATATATATATATATATATATATATATATATATATATATATATATATATATATATATATATATATATATATATATTTATATATATATATTTATATATATATATATATAAATATATATATATATATATATATATATATATATATATATATATATATATATATATATATATATATATCTTCTTCTTCTTCTTCTTCTTTTAACGTGCTTTTTTTTCCCATTTTTGTATGGGATAAGCACGATGCCTTCTTTTGAAGGACTTTTTGATTTGGCTTTGGGGTAGACCTGTGGTCTCGATCGGCTGCCCTGCATATATATATATATATATATATTATATATATATATATATATATATATATATATATATATATATATATATATATGTATATATATATATATAGTTGTTTCTAAATTAGGCTATGGTTCAGATCGTGGCCGTCGCAGTCACTTAACAGTTTTAACTCTCCTTGGGTGTAAGGAATTCCGAAGGTAGATAAAATAGGTTATTAAATTATATTGGTCTTAATATTTGTACCTGTGTATATACACACACACACACACACACCTATATATTATATGTGTGTGTGTGTGTGCGTGTATGCACGTATGCCTGTATGGATGGAAGGAATCCCTCATCAAAGTCCGCAGTCCCCGCAGAGTCAATTAAACCAAGACAAGCTTCCCCGCTCTTTCCAGTGACGACGTAACCGATGCTTACCACAGGTTCATTTCGAAACATGACTCAGAGACAAAGATAGCCTCTCGTCCTATCAACTTGAATGTGAAGTAACTTCCCCTCAGAAAAAAATACCCTTTAATTCCCCCGTTTCGAACTTGACGTCAGGGGAGGGGCCGATTCTCCCCTCGGCGGTGATGACAAGATTTGATATGTGCTCCGTTTACGGGCTTTTCATCACTCACCGAACGACCGGCCTGTTTAGCGTAATGGTAATGAGAAAGGGTGAAATGCGAGAGAGAGAGAGAGAGAGAGAGAGAGAGAGAGAGAGAGAGAGAGAGAGAGAGAGAGAGAGAGTGCACATGCAAGTAATGTTGGTTCACTGTAGAAGGAAATGATTTAGGACATGAAAGGAGGAAGGGAGGAAGAGTGAAACGTGAGAAGGAAATTGAGAAATGAATGGACGAGGGGAATGGAGTTAGAAATAGCTGAGGACCCCGAATAGTTATAACACGGTTAATAATGAGCGTGAAGGAAGAGACATGAAAGCTAAGGAAACACCTCAGAAGAGGAGAAAATGGATGAAGGAGGGGAAAGTGAAGTGAAATAGAAGATTACGAGCCAGGGAGCAAGAATTGTGCGTTCGTATATTCCGCATATTCTGTCTGAAGTTTCCACCAAGGGAAAAAATATAATGCAGGAGTTATTCTGGAACATTGCTTCACAGAGGATAAGTGCTTTTATGTTTTCATTAGTGCTTGGGTCAGGATCTGGTAATGTAGTAACAGTAATATATATATATATATATATATATATATATATATATATATATATATATATATAATATATATAAAATTCATGGAGCAATGAAATCTTAAGTCACAGAAACACCTACATACACTCTTAAACACACACACATGCATATATATATATATATATATATATATATATATATATATATATATATATATATAATATATTATATATATATATATATACAGATATATAGTATGAATTTTACCAGATCACCGTGGCATTTTTTATTCACAAACATTAATCTACACATGTCATTGAAATCCAATTCGCTCTATCTCGGAAATAATACCGAAGGGAAATTATAATTGATAAACAATAGTCACCGACTGGACTGTGGCATTTTTTATTCACAAGTACTAATCCACTAACATCTTTTGATATCCAATTCACCACACCTTTTGGAATAACTTCCACCTTAGGGGAATTGTAATTAATAAGTGCTTCGTCACCGGTGGGATTAGAACCTCTATTTGGTTTAAAAACCACGATATACAGTTACTTTTGGCAACTGAGCTATAAAAAAAGAGTATAAGTTGATATCTACTCTGCTGTACACATGCCAGTCGAATTCAGGTTTTATACTTAGAATCAGAATCAGCCCACCTCCACCATGATAACTGATTGGCAAGTTTGTGACACATGAGAGAGAGAGAGAGAGAGAGAGAGAGAGAGAGAGAGAGAGAGAGAGAGAGAGAGAGAGAGAGATTTGCAATGGGACAGTCATTAAGTAATTGAAAGGCAGACGAAGAGAATGCATAGTTTCCGTGAAAATGAAATTAAAACAGGGAAAATATTGCTTATATTACGGAAAAACATTTTGCAGAACCAGGAAAGCTAATTAATAAACACATAGGTATTTTCAACATACAGTTATTCAAATCATTCACCTGTATCGTGATCCTAGAGGATGTGGAACATTATTTTTGCATAATACACATCGCATGATTTAACTACGTTGTGTTATAGCGGAAAGTTAGAGATATGGTTGCTACGTTCAACAAGTTATGTCGATTAGCATCATTCTGGACTCACTTCGATGAAACCGAATTTCGATCAGAATTTGACTCTTTGTGTATTCAAAATTCTTTGTTCAGAAAACAAGTGAAGCTGTTAAATAGAAGCTTCACATTTTTGTACAATTAAATATGGACTTGTTCACTTATTGCCAGTGAGCGTAATCATGTGCAGCGCCATTGAAAGTGATCAGATAATTCCATTCATTTAGATGCTCGTTAAAAACCATTCTTCTTCTTCTTCTTCTTCTTCTAGTTCTCTTTATTCTTCCTTTTCTTCTTCTTCTCAGCGCAAGCCCTGGTCGGGGTCGCTGTTTTCAGTGAGCCTCATCCAGCTGTTGTTATCTCGAATGACTCGATTCATACTTGGTTTTAACTACACCTATTCGTAATTATCCGGACTTAGGACAGTATTCTCCCCACCCACCAACACCTAGGTTGATTAAGTTAAGTATACCTTAATTTAACCAGACCACTGAGGTAGCTGGATATATATTCCTATAAAAATCGAATTTTTTGTTCATAGGTTTCTCTAGTTGAAGCTTAAAAACATAATTTTTAATCTAGGTTCTTACATTCACGTTTTATATTCATATGAGAAATTAAAAATTGCTTATAAAGATACAACAGCTGGGTGGCGCTGAACTTCTCGAGGAAAGACGCAAATAGACATACACCAAGAGTTGCAGAAGGGAAGACGACGGCATGGAGGTGAGGAAGGGTGATGAGCACTGGAGTGAGGAGCATGCCTCCAAGTGAGGACATGACAAGACGAGACTCTACGGCGGCGGCGAGCACCTTCCTGAGAGAACACAAGACTCGAGAGATCGCGGAGGGAGATAAGAACGGAGAGGGGAAATGAGGGAAGAGGTAGGAAAGTGAGTTAAAGAGGGGAAGAAAAGGATGCGCACCAGATTAGGAATAAAAAAAAAGGGGGAGGCTCTCCCCTCTTATTTTGTACACTTATTTTGCGATGATTTCTATCAGAGCTCCCCTCCTTCCTGCGCGGGTGGCGAGAAGAGTATTGCACGTGATGTTTGTGGAAGTGTGGAAACAATATATGTTTGTCCTGCCGATGAAGCAATGAGGGCGAAAAAGAAAGGGAAAGGGGACAAGGAAAAAGCGACCAGGGTTGAAAGTGCTTGAGAGAGTTAAGATTAAATCGCTCAGAAAACATAATTCTACATAGCTTTATAATTAAGTAGATGTTCTTTGCCATCTCCAGTGTATGAATTCGGGGAGAAAATAATGCAAATCATTTTCGTATTTGGACTACCACTAAAATACGTCTTACTGTTACGTATTTAAGGGTATAAAGGGAGATTTTTGTGCCGAAGAAATTTAACCAAAATGAAGTAAAAAAAAAAAATTTCTTGGTAAATCTTCTTTCTTAAGAAACGAATGCTCATGAGGAATTAACCACGAGAAATCGCTTCCAGTCTTCGTCTCTCCGAAACTTTGCCCAGAAAAAAATGGTTTATAACTAAATAAGATTTTACGTATTTTGTAAACTTCACTGAAAATTCTGTATATTTGGAGAAGACTTTATTTATTCATACAGTATGAACGTGTGAGCATCATTGAGTTCGTTTTTCAGAAACCAGTATTCCTCATCAACCTAAAATCAAATGTCTTATAATTCTTTCTTTACTCCGTTTAATAATGATTAGATTATGCTCTGGATCTTGAGTCAAATACGATAAAAATGTAGTATACGTTGACACATACACACACACACGCATATATATATATATATATATATATATATATATATATATATATATATATATATATATATATATATATATATATATATATATATATATTATATATTATATATTATATATTATATATTATATATTATATATTATATATATACGTATATATATACTTATATATATAATGTGCAATTGTGTACATATGCTTGTGCTTGTGTGTATGCTTGTGTGATGTAATGTGTCATTGCTCACATCCTAATGAATATCGACTCCGAAGGCGTTATTGAAATACGAATCTAGAATGTAAAAATTTCAACTATAAAATGACAGTATCGTGTAATGTCCTTTCTAGGAGATACAAACAGCGCGAACTGTTTACCAAGATGAGCTTAGTCGTTATTCAATCAATAAGACAAGGACACAGAACACACAGAATAACATTGTGACATCAATTTCAGGTATATTTACAAGATGTGTCTAAAAAGGGAAAATCTTTATTTTTATTTATGTCCTTGTCGTCCTCCTCCTCCTCGGCCTGCTCCTTCTTCTTAAAGGTTGTCACTTCTTCTTGCATATTTTGGGGGAATCTGCATCTCGAGGAAGAAAACTTGGCGAGGACAATATCTTGAAGGGCATATGTTTTTTACTATAATGTTTAAGATGGACGTTGACTTGGCGTGCATGATTAACAAATAAAAACAACTGCTTATAGCCGTGTAAATTATTACATATATATACATACATACATAGACACATATACACATTCACAGGCACATACATACACACATATATACTGTCTATATATATATATATATATATATATATATATATATATATATATGCATACAAATACATATATGTATATATGTATTTATTTATATATGTATGTATGTATGTATGTCTGCGTATACAATCTAAGGCTTTAACACACAATCATAAATTTAATATGATGACAGCACCATATCCTATTAAACGAAGTCCAATAATGGATAGGTCTTATTTTCCTGTATCTTCAATTAAGTTACTTCCTGCTGTTTTCATACGGTTTAAAAAGTGATTATTTCTGTGGCATTGCAAAAGAGTGACTCATTAAACTATACTCGAAAACTATGTGGAGAAGAAATTGCTTTGAATTGAGCGGAGATGCCTGTTTAAATGTTTGAAAGCTGGTTAAAACGAGAGAGAGAGAGAGAGAGAGAGAGAGAGAGAGAGAGAGAGAGAGAGAGAGAGAGAGAGAGAGAGAAGGGTAGTACTAAGGAAGGTGTGGAGAGAGAGGGAAGGGTGGCACTAAGGAACGTGTGAGGAGAGAGAGAGAGAGAGAGAGAGAGAGAGAGAGAGAGAGAGAGAGAGAGAGAGAGAGAGTAGGGGCGGAGAGATTAGCACCTTAAGTGAGATGACGGAGAATATGGATACAAATAACGAGACCTGCTTAAAAGGGATCTACATATTAAATATTCCCATTCATTAGAGGGGGTATCTAAGGGGAGGGATGCCGTTGTGGAAGAGAGAGAGAGAGAGAGAGAGAGAGAGAGAGAGAGAGAGAGAGAGAGAGAGAGAGAGGGCGTAATGGAAATAAGGAAATGATGAATGACTTACCAGAACGAGGACCTACCGGTACGTTTACTCAGACAAGTTCCCCCTTCAAGATGCAAGCGATGTCTCTTAGGGTTGGTAATGAAACGAGACAATAAAGAGAGGTGTTTATGGCCTTTGTAGTATTTACAGAAATCCACTCTACGCTGAAGGGAATACTAATGGCAATGGCGCATTTCATGTCAATGAGCTTATTTGCAATTTCCTTTTGCGGAGTTAGTGGAATAGATTTGATTAAAGTACGCGCGAATATAAAGATACATCGGGTGCAAAAGTTAAAGGACAATGCGGTGGGAATTAGGAGCTTTTTATATCGCTGAGTAATTGGTCTCTTTCTCTTTCTCTCTCAGCCAGAATAAAACAGCAGTTAAGTCCTTCAGTCATCAATTACATATTTCTCTGTAAAACTCACAGAAAAGAGGTATTGTGCCTTTGACAACTAACTGTTCAAACGATATGCTGTTGGCAAACCTTTGTACGTATTGCAGAAAATAAATTCTTATTAATAGTAAAATTATTTCTTTATAATCTCAGTCATTGCCTCCATACTAAAACAGTCTTGTCCTATTACAATAATAGATGGGAAACAGTAATTATAGCTTGTTTATATATAACGATAGTCAGCTGCTGAGGATTTTTTTTATATGCCTTTCAAAATGAATCCCTTGTCTCAACACTAGGGCATTGTCGAAAAAAGTAATAGCTACACATATATTATACGTAATGTAGGTATAACAAATACAGTGTGATAACATCTTGTACACGCAAGAGACGGGGTGAAATTTTTCTGCTTTATGTAGATGTTTTACGACAGGACTTCTTTAATCTTCGGAATCTCTTCTTATCCTTAAGGCTAAACCTGTTGGAAAAGACGAAAAATCGTTGCTATGTTGTTCCATTTTCCTCTCTTCTGAAGACAGCTATTCCAACCATGAGCCGTGGCCATCATTGAGGCTAGAATACAACCAAAATGGAAATACACTCCTATATATTGTAGATAGAAGTAAAAAAATTAAAGATTAAAACAAAACCCAAAGAATTAGAACAACCAAGAAACAAAGAAGCTTTATAAGACAGGGAACTCTACCTTGGTAGTGTTGAAGGTTTAGTGTCTGCAGACACCTGGATATTCATTGTAGACTGCTGCAGTGCAGCGCTCACTGCTTCAGCGACCATAAGTCACCCATAGCTATCCCGCTGTTGAACAGTTTAGAGGTATTTCTGTCGTGCACAACCACAAAATGCCGATGGATGGCTCCATTGTTGCGATGGGCTTGAAGTCGCTTCCTAAGGTTGTCATTGTGTGCCCAGAATAGCTCATATCGAGAGACTTCCATGCTACTTTCAAACACTTAAATTTGTAAACCACGGTGGTCCTCGATTCTTTGGAGCCCCTGGGGTAGTTACTGGCAGTCATAACAAGGCTGATTACCAGGTTGATGCAGCCAAAGACTCTTAGTGATATTCCCTGGTAGAGTGTCATTGGTGTTACTCCATCAGTGATGACTCAAGAAGGCATCTGCTTCCTGTTTGATTTAGTCCAATAACTATCAAGAGAGATAAGAAGTTAATTTTACTTAAAAGCGTATGCTCCTGAGGGATTCTGGTTCTGTGCTTTAAAAGCAAAATCAACCCATTTCCACAAAGATCCCTAAGTATTAAATGCGGAAC
>JANJGK010007112.1:0-12500 GCA_039081455.1 Macrobrachium rosenbergii
TATTGAATAAGTTGTCAGTTTTGCTTTGGGATGTTTAAATAAAATTGTCATGAAATGACTGACAAATCCCTGTTGTTTAATACGCTTAATGACTTTATAATTGCAAAGCAATTTTGTCCATGTCATAATTAAAAGCTATTAATGCTAACAAGATGACTCAAGGGACAACCTTCATGAATAAAGATTACGGAGGGAAATTTTGAGGGGAGGGGGTCGCGATGAGGAGGCAGACAAGAGGAGGAGGTGGAGGTTATATCGGAAGTTTCCCACGACCTACTGCAGTTGGGAAGGGGGAGGGAGGAGAAGCAGGCCTCTGGAAAGTTGCTGCTTCTGGTGTACATGGTCATGATAGGCGAGAGAAGCTAAACACAGAAACACACATCGTAGGTTTTCAGCGTTTTTCGCAGTGTGGCCGGTTGTAGGAATGAAATAACTGCCATCCTTTTCTTAGTAATCTGAGATGTTGTGTGTACAATTTCCGTGACTCCTACTACATTCCTTAAAAGAACCCAGATGATAATCAAAGGTAGCAGTTGGGAAATAAATTGTAGTTTTATTTTTTGACTGAAGTCAAAAACTGACTCAACTCGAGACTTGGTTCTCCTTTAATGGAAAATGATATTGATGATGCCCTCTCAAGGGTGATGTACAACTAAATTTATAAAATGATGGGAGAGAGCAGGTTAGTACCTTTAACAGGTAGGTTCTAAACTCGCTTCTGAAGTAAAGGAACGTTATAAACGACCTTAAAATAAATGAAGATCATAGATCCAGTCTGTGAATGTTGGAAGGCTATAGGCTCGCCTCCGAATATTGTAGGGAGGTCGTGAATATCAGAAGGACCAAGACTCAACTTTGGACCATAGCAAGGACGAAGAGATTCTGAACACCGCAATGGTAGGGATGGAATTGGTATCTGAGCAAAATGGGACAAAGAAAGAAGTAAACGCATCATATTTGGCAAAGCAATCCGCCATCCTGATTTTACCGTCTCTGGACGGTAACCGCACTAATAGGATGTACTCCTTTGCCTAAACAAGGTGGGAAGTAGACATTTGAAAATTTCCTTTTTTCTGCGAAAGTAGAGGTCAGTTTTTCAAGAGCTGAGGCAACTGGAATAGGCAATCTAATGCAGCCCTGGCCCGAGGAAAACAAGCCAAGGAAAGAGAGGCAGAAACATGGGGCTTCCCGAAGGAAGCGATAAACTCGCTTCTTGAATGAAGAGAGTTTATAAGGCAAGAAAAACAGAAGCAGGAAGAAAATGCCAGTTTGTCGATAGAAAGAAAGAAACCGAACCGTAATCCTAAGAGGATTACCTTTTTCCCGTAATTAACTTGGTGGTGATAAAGGATTTGGTGAGCATTAGTCTCTCTCTCTCTCTCTCTCTCTCTTCCTTTGTTATGGGGTTGGTAGTTGTGTTAGTGTTGTTTGTTCCTTTTCAAATGGTAGTTACGTAGGTAATTTCCCGTACCCAAGAATTTCATACAGATAACCTGTCTTAGGATGACTAGTTTCCATGGAAGATAAGGCAACTTAGACATCAAGGAATTCCCAGTGGATCTTGCTCCTTTGCTTGTAGTAGTTATGCCCCCCCCCCCTCTCTCTCTCTCTCTCTCTCTCTCTCTCTCTCTCTCTCTCTCTCTCTCTCTCTCTCTTTTCGGGCATTTTATCCTTCAGAAATGGGCCAGAGTCATAACTTGGGGTATGGATTCATTTTACGCGCTGTTTGCATTTCACTCTCGTCGAGTATAAACCATTCATTCCAAATTGGATTTGTTTTCGCTTTGTGGCCCTAGATATGAACGCAGACCACATCTTGACGAATGACGACAACAGCAAACATTATAAATTATCCATGCTGTTTTATCCAGAGGTCTTAATGCCCCAAATCCTTCAAGACTTGGTATTGACATTAGAAATTGCCTTTAATTTGGTTATTATTATTATTATTATTATTATTATTATTATTATTATTATTATTATTATTATTATTATTATTATTATTATTATTATAAAGTTTTGAGCTTCGTTAGGCCATTCAAGAGTCTCTGCCATTTTCTTAGTGATTACGAGTTACGAGTAGAGCGAACAATTGACTGTTTAGTTTGTACAGTATTTCCCTCCGATCAGGTTTTTATCATAATCTATCGTTTGTCAGGAATCAGAGAACGATGCCAAGTGGCAGCCTTTTCATTGTTTATATTTTACTTGTTTTAGCCTGCTGAATGGCCGTTACTTTGCAGGGACCGGTGATATATGGGACCTTGTGCTGGACGACCTTGTTATAAGTACTAGGGACCGTCAAGTCGATTTTACCATTAATTATAATTTGAAATAAATTATAATTTTTACACAAGCATGCATTAGGTTAGCCTACTTTGCTGTCTGCCAGATCATCAGTTAATGTAAAGATGCGTTGTTGAAGTCTGCATTGAAGGTCTATAACTCTATGGATTTTTTTTTTTTGGAAATTTTTAAGCAAGATTGATTTTAGGATTCTCTCTTAAAGGTTTTGCTCCATTATACATACATACATACATACATACATACATACATACATACATACATACATACATATATATATATATATATACTATATATATATATATATATATATATATATATATATATATATATATATATGTGTGTGTGTGTGTGTGTGTTTGTATCTTGAGTTACGTATTGTACCAGATGGTGTTCGTTCTTCAGCCTAATTTAAAATATTATTTTAATACAAAACAGTACGTCAAATGAAAATCAGGTACGCGGGGGAAGGGAGAGAGTGCATCGAAAGCAATTATCTTGTAGGGTACAGAGGCTTGAGGAGCGGGAGGCCGTCTGCACATGACCATCAGATTGAAGTGAGAGCAAAGGGAGGCTGAGTAAGAAGAGGAATGAAATATCATTGAGCAGAAGGCATCAGGGTTGCAGTTAAGGCGCGTCTTGTGGTCGACACCGCTCTTAGTTATGGAAGTCCCCCTGGGCAACAGCACAGCGTTTATATGCAGCAGCCAGTGACTGGTCAGGGCTACCAGAGTTAGCCTACATCATCATCATCATCGTCGTCGCTCGACACTTGGTAGACGTACCGTCATTATGATGGAAGCGAAACGCGTAACCTCTATAGATTACTTTTTAGTCATTCGGGAATTAGAAGGACAGGAAAATATCTTGAAATTAGGAAATCCTTGTTTTGTGGGAAGTTTCTGAGTGTTGTGAAGATTGCATATTTGTGCGCGCGTTTGGTTAGCATGCACTTGATGGCATGTACTGCCAAATAACGTTAACTGGATTTGAGCTTTGATATGTATCAAATAAAGTACTACCGGTGTAAGGACTAGAATTAAAACTCCACTATATCCAAAAGTACTGTGGCATCCCGAGTTGCTCTTGAGGAATGGCCAGGAGCTGTGTACTAGTGGTTTGGTCAGGGTGTGCATGTACTGTAGTTGCTGCTGCTGCTGCTGCTGCTACATATGGCCTGGTTGTACCACCGTATGCAAATGCCCTGTCATGGCTATTTTAGTTCAAGCGCTGCTGCTTACGGTCTGCTGAAGGACTGAACACCTCTCTCGCTTGGAGACAGACCAGGCCGCTAGAGGAGGGCTGGAATGAAGGTCATTATTTAGGCAAGAATACGGTTGTCATTTTTATCACTTAATGTACAAAGCATACAGACTTCGACTAGATATTTAGGTAATCACAATCGTGAACGATGACGTTTTATACATGTACTTATTTTTTTGACATTCATTCATCCTGAATGTTTATTAGGTATGCTTTCAGTTACACACACACACACACACATTATATATATATATATATATATATATATATATATATATATATATATATATATATATATATATATATATATATATATATATATATTAGCTGACCAACCCGGCGCTGACCTGGACAACTATGAATGACAGCCGATAAACTCTCTCTCTCTCTCTCTCTCTCTCTCTCTCTCTCTCTCTCTCTCTCTCTCTCTCTCTCTCTCTCTCTCTCTCTCTCTACTTCTCCCTCACTCTCTGTCATCCTCTTCCCAACCGCCACCCCCTTTGGTGCCATTGATGTCCTACCCCGACAGTATTCTTTTCAAGATAGTAAATCATTTATACCAAATTGCTAAGGGATTCAGAGCCGATAAAACACGGTTTTTCGGCAACACCTTGTTATCAAATCATCGGATAAAGGTTGAAAGTTGGAAAGTGTATATTTTATAACCCTATCTAATTTTTGCAAGTATTATTTTGTACCCAAGTTCAATAGTTCTGGTACTTATCAGAGTATAAGTGTGTTTCCTCTGCCAGAGCCGTCAAAATCACAGGTAAGGGTTTTGACCACAGCAGTGACGTTAACCTATAACGTCATGAGGCTTCACCCACAGTGAAGAAAAGTTTACATAGGAGGAAAACGTATCTTCACAGTGGCGAGAAAGGATTTGTCATCGTCCCCATGATTGTATTATCATTCTCAATAATTTTAACATTATTATTATTATTATTATTATTATTATTATTATTATTATTATTATTATTAATTTGTGGAGATTTCATCGCAACTTCCAGAGCAGTTGGTGGGACTAAGTTGTTAGATTGGAATTCTTCCATTTTCTTGATATTCGTATCGTTTCGACTTTACAAATAATTCAGTGTACATAATTCATCCACATAATGAACCAGTTTATAGCTCATTTGTTAGACCTACATCTATTCAGGGTGGGAATACAAAAAGACAATGCATTTTGTTTTACCTCAGGTTTCGACACTATAGCTTTCTATTTGCAGCAAGTCAGGAGCGCTCACTAGAAGTAGAATTCAAATGAAAAAGAGGTCTGCTCACTTCTCCCCCCAAATCCCCTATTTAGGCGGAGCTTTGTCTACCTCCTTATTTTGTCAGCAGGTGAATTGCCGTAAAGAAAACGAAAAAAGGGACCTTGAAAGGTACCTCCAAGATACGTCATCGCCTACGTAGTTACCCCAGGTGGGAGGCAACTCCACCCAATTGAGAAGACCTTGTCTCTCTTGGCCTTGGATTGTCTAACGGCTCCTGCCCACACTTTTGGGGTGGCCACGTAACCATTAACCACTATAGAAATGATTACCTATTCACGCATTAGTAAATCTTGCCACGGGTCTTTCGCTTGTATACAAAGTGGCAATCCGTAGCACAAATGCAGTCTTGTAACCACGGGAACAATCCCATATCCTGCTGGCCATTATCAAATTTGTTGAAGCCTAGACTGTGTGATCGATAGTAAATTACTGCCTACTTGGTGGATGGGCGGTTTACGTCACGTGGTTTTAGGATTCTTGTCTGTGATATTCTCGGTTTCGGCATCGGCGACTTATTTTTACTCTATAAATACCAAACTATCGAACTTTGGTGCTAAATAATACTTTCAAAAATTAGGTAGGGTTATAAAATATACACTTGCCAACTTTCACCTTTATCCGATGCTTTGACAAAAAGGTGTTGCCGAAAAACAGTTTCATCGGCTCTGAATCCTTTAATGGGTATGGTAAATTCGTAAAGTTACTAAGTCTACGGGCATAACCATCCCCGTTTCAGGGAAGCCCTTTGGTGCCCTTTGGTGCCCTTTGGTACTAGTGATGTCTTACCCCCACAGTGCTGATTTCTAGATAGTAAGTCATAGATGCCAAGTATGGTTGAAATTGCTCAGTGCGTTTCAGAGTTAGTGTGGCACATACACACATACATACTTACATTCATTTTTATATACAGTATATATAGCTATATATACATACATACATACATACATACATATGTATATGTGTGTGTTTATATGTGTATATGTATACATATATAATATATATATACCGGTATATATTAAATATACATATACTTACACACATATATACATACATAAAAGAACGGAATGTTTCTTTCAGTAGACTGAATTTTCCAATGTTAGATTTAGGAGTTTACATTGCCTGGGAGAAGAAAATTTTTACACAGCTTCATGCGATCATGCAAAAATTGTGATATTTCATTTTCATATTTATGTGTATGCATTTGAACAGAGGCACTTTGGAAATCATCAAATGATGACATAAAGAAAGGTAAAAATTTCTGCATAGTTATCTCCCCCCCCCCCTCTCTCTCTCTCGCTACCTATATATATATATATATATATATATATATATATATATATATATATATATATATATTGTATATATATATATATATATACAGTATATATATAGTTTTCTTTTTTAGAGATTGAAAGTCAGCCCTTTTCCAGTCGTAGACTACTTTTTAACAATTTCGAGACCTTAACCATTTCAAAATCTGTGTATATTATACATTGAATTCGTCCACGCGTCATGTCTTGTTTGTTTAATCTTGCTTCCTTGAATAAATTTTGCAAATTTAATCATTTTCAATTTCTTATTAATATAAACATATAAAAGGCTGATCTTTATTTGTATACGTAACTTTACATTTACTTCTTTATCCAAAGACTGGAATTTTATCTTTGTATTTACCTCTTTATCCAAATTATCCAAATTTTGGATTTTATCTTTATATTAAATTTTACTTCTCTGTCTAAAACTTTGTATTGCTTCTCACTTACTTCTTCCTTTTTTCTACGTTCTCATTCCCTGTTTTCGTCTTCATCCCTCTTTCATGATGGCATTTTTTTGCATCGTTCCTCACACTTGATGGTCTTGGTTTACGTAACCTTTGACCCTTGCAAGGGCAGCGACCAACCTTCAGCATTCATCGACGAGAGAGAGAGAGAGAGAGAGAGAGAGAGAGAGAGAGAGAGAGAGAGAGAGAGAGAGATTCATTTTCGGCATAATTCGTTACACATGCATATTCACGAGGGGTTTTGAGCCAGGCAAA
Source organism: Macrobrachium rosenbergii (assembly GCA_039081455.1). Taxonomy (NCBI): domain Eukaryota; kingdom Metazoa; phylum Arthropoda; class Malacostraca; order Decapoda; family Palaemonidae; genus Macrobrachium; species Macrobrachium rosenbergii. The sequence goes on from JANJGK010007112.1 coordinate 6,880, forward strand.
TGAGCCCTCCTCCACATCCGAGTGTACCGGAGCACATGACCACTTCATAACGTTAATCCTTCCCTCTGACCTTCTGTCTTCACTTTTCTTCGGTAGGGAATGAGGAAGAGGCGAGTGTCAGGTCTTTGGAGCAATGGGACCTTTCCCGTTGGAGCAAAACTGTCACGTAGTCAGTATAAGGCCTCAACAAAGAAGTAGAATGTTCTTGAGCATACAGTCCTCTTTACAAGGTTTTTTTTTTGTGTGTTTCATATATTTGTATTTTTATTTAAAGAATTATAGAGAAGAATTTCATTTCCAAAAGGGGGTGCACGGGCTTTTCATTTTCCCATATTCTTGTAAGGCAAAATTTTCTTGTGGGAGATAACGATGAAGGTCTTGAGGTGGGATGTGTGAAGGAAGACGCTTGTAAGCGGCTGGTGATAGCAGCGCCGTGCATGTGGCATATTGAAGCGCGTTTTCCCTCCTCCTTGCATAATCCTCTGCAAGTGGATTTGTGTGGCTACGGTGGGTCAAAAGGGCCTCCTTTGGAGGAGAGGAGGTCTTGGATGGGACTTGCTGCCAAGGTAGGGAGTAATGCCCAGGTGTTAGGGTGAGGGTATCCCAGGTGATGGCTGCGGCGTTGGTGATGGTGGGTTCTGGTATATAAAGAGGTTTGAGAGTATCATAAACAAGGTCTTGGAGTATGCGGGGGAGTAAAGAATTAATAATAGACATTATCCCATAATAAACGTCCGGTCCCGAGGCATTCATCATTCCAGAGAACTGGCAGTGTCCTCCGTCTCTTGTTTAGCCAACTTTTAATGGCTATATTATCATCATGAACCTCGGGTTCTAAGTCCATAGCGGGAAACACACAACAATTCTTTGCACTGAACTCTTGAACTCGGCCAGAATATATTGGTGCCGTCTTTTGGGGCGTTAGGCAATAATACCGTGGAATGAGACTCAGATGCAGAACTTGAATGTACAGTATGTTCCCCGCATGTTTCAGCTCTCTCTCTCTCTCTCTCTCTCTCTCTCTCTCTCTCTCTCTCTCTCTCTCTCTCTCTCTCTCTCTCTCTGAGAACTGTAAGTTTTTAAGTATTGGCGTTTTTGTAATATTTAAGTACGGAGGTTGTACAAAATCATTTTGATTTTTTTTATGCTCTGTTTTTTGTTGTCTTATTTTATTAGTAGTTTTGCAAAAGATGATTTTTTGTACTTTGAATATTGTCGTTTTTTCTGGTTGCCATTTTGTCCTTTAATTTTATTCGCATGTGACTCTAATTCAGGTTTTTAGTATTACTAGTAAGTGATTCGCCAAAATTCACTCATGAAAGCTTAACCGAACCTGCGGATGCACGGACTGGTTTATACATGCTTTGTATACAGGAATCTGTAGTATATGCACACTCAAATGACGTAGGAGTTGAAATGATTACTGTTGAGGACGTAAGGGTGGCTATTGAGAGGTTTAGAAAATGAAGTATCATACATTCACTGTTGATAGAATTTCAAGTGAGTTAAAGTAAACGGTGGTACTAACGTATTTGAATGGCTGACCAGGGTTTGTAACCCAAGTCTGGATGGGGGAAAGATTCCAAAGGAATGAGTGAGGGTAATGATTGTTCCATTGTATGAAGGCAAAGGTGATAGGGAAGGCTAAAATTTAAAGGGGCACATTACTTATTTCAGCGAGGAAGGTGTTTAATAGGATTTTGAGGGTAAAATAAAATGACTGTGGGATTGATAGTAAAAACAGGGTGCGTTTCAACACGGGATAGGGAGAGAGTTGTTACCTGCAAAGATATGGAGTGTCGAGGATGTATGGTGTAGGAGATAAGATGTTGAGACCATTTAAAACTTTTGGCGATGGAAGGTAATTCTGTGTTACCAATGAAAGCGAATGTGAGACAGGGATGTGTTTTATCCTTGGTTCTTTAATATCTTACGAGTCAGAGAAAGGAAATTAGATTTAGGTGGAAGGTTTAGGTATAAGAAAGTGGGTCATTAATGGAACGTGGAAAGGTTGATGTTTGCAGATGATAAAGCTCTGACGGAGGATAACAGAAAGAAGTTGCAGAAACTATTGGATGACTGAAAGTGATGCGTAAGGAGAAAGTTGAGAATAAATGTTGAGCAAATAGTAAGGTTATGAGGGTAAATGAGAGATGGAGTAGTGAATGTGAATACGAATAATGGAAGATTGGAAGCAAATGACTCTTAGGTATTTAGGGCTAGTTATACTGGCTGATAAGATAAGAGAAGTAGTGAATATCAAAACAGATGAAGCCGGGTGCGTACAAAAGATTGTAAATGGCAGAGTAGAAGTGTATGAAGGGATTGTTGAGCTGACTCTCCTTTATGTTAATTAAAGTAAAAGTCGAAGGTGCTTAAATTAATTGTTTGAGTAGTATGAATCACATAAGAAAAGCTGCAAGGGTGAGAATGTGGAGGATACTTAGTGGCCGTTGAAATGTTACCGTAGCGTATTGAGATGGTTTGGTCACGTGGAAAGAAAGGAAGACGATAGATTGACAAAAAATGTGTAAATGAAAAGCGTTAAGAGGGCGGGGGAGAGGAATACATAGAAAAGACGATTGACGAAAAATATGCAATTGCGAAGCATTGTTGGGGGAGGGGGAGGAATACGTAGAAAGTGCTGGATAGTATGGAGTCTAATAGGTAGTGGAAAAGAAAGTCCCTAATATCTAGAGGCAGTGCATGATAGAGGTGAATGGTACAGTGTGTGTTCAGGAAGAGCCTTCTGCTTGGTTTTTGAAGCGGTAAATGCTATAGAATTTATTCGTACGGGAAGTTCATTTACAATTTAGTAGTTAAAGTATGAATATCGTTGAGAGTTGTTTATATGCTTTATCCAGCCCTGACAAAGGAAGCGGCTAAGTTTGAATATAAATATATAGATACACACACACACACACACACACACATACATATATATATATATATTATATATATATATATATATATATATATATATATATATATATATATATATATATATACACAAGGATCTTACGTACCTAATTTTTTGTAGGCACTGTAATAGTGATCAATTCACTTACAACAAGTTGGACATTATAAGGCTAAGTTTGAATATAAATATATAGATACACACACACACACACACACACATACATATATATATATATATATATATATATATATATATATATATATATATATATATATATATATACACAAGGATCTTACGTACCTAATTTTTTGTAGGCACTGTAATAGTGATCAATTCACTTACAACAAGTTGGACATTATAAGGTCAGTTTTTCCTTAGTTAATGTTACATGACCTCATATAATATAGAATATTCTAAGTGATGAGTTGTTTGAGAGGCTTTAGAGAGAATGTTTGATGTAAAGTCTGAAAAGGTTGAATATTTTTATAATTGATTAGATGACAGTGATTTAATATTATGCTGTTATCACCATCACCATAAGTATGGGGAAAAGATTAGCATAAGTGAAAAAAGATGGCTCAAAATATTTTGCTGTGTTTTGGCCATGTATAGAGAATTTGACAGCATGACCTGTTGTCTTGTCAGGGAGGAATGAAACATGGTAAAGTTCTAGGTTAACATTATAATGGTAGTGTATGTAACGAAATGTTCTGAATACCGAATGTCTTCGTGAATGTCTTTGATTATGTCACGGTGGTAGACGTAACGGTACTGAGAAATCATTGTAGGTCTGCCGAAAGCTTTGAGCCCGTGGAGCTTCTCATAGGGAGTTTACTGATTAATCCATCAGTCAGGGTTGGATGTGCCTGTGACCTACTTTGTATCTCCATTTACTTCGGACATGACTAGAGAGGGAAAAGCCTCAAGTTTAATGTTTAATTTCTGAGTGTTATTGCTATCTAGGATTTGCGGAGTCTTCCTTTAAAGATGACATTACATACACTTTTCCACGTAACATTTTTGTAACTTAGTGTTTTTCGTGTTTTTAAAAGCCTGCAGTTCAGTTGCATTGGTCTGGTTTAATTTTCACTTTAGAATCTTAAACTTAGATGACGCTTGAGAAAAACTACCGTCTGACGAAAAGTAGCGCTTGAAGACCTTCCGAGTGTGATTTATGCTTGCGTTCCGGACTGGACTCTCTCTCACTCTCTGCCTTTTTCTTCCGGGTGGGTATTAGCTCTCTGTGTACAGTATATCTAAGGGCACTTGAGAGGGTGGTAATAGGGGGTTGTCCAGCTTGTAACTCAACATCTGTCGTTCGCATAACCATCACTTCCACCTCCTCTTCTCACACAATCTTTCTTCCTCTTCTGCTCTTCCTCCTTCATCATGTTCGTTCAAGGTTATTTAGTAACTATTAGTGCTCTCTCTCTCTCTCTCTCTCTCTCTCTCTCTCTCTCTCTCTCTCTCCACACACACACACGCACACATAGTGCATGTCAGCCTTTCCCTAAAAGAGATTAATAAAGGTATCAGCAGAGAGAGAGAGAGAGAGAGAGAGAGAGAGAGAGAGAGAGAGAGAGAGAGAGAGAGAACTTGGTTAGTTTCCTACGACTTCCACAAATGGATTCTGTCCCAAGGAATTCCTTGCCGGATGTTTGCTCGATTTCCTAGACAAACGCATGAGTGGCTAGGGGACAAACAAAGGAAATTTCTTCGGCCGATTCAGGTGCAAAAGACTTCATGATGATATTCAACTGATTCAATTTTCGTACGGTGGCTCACGTCGGTGACCACGAGTTCGTGAGAAAACGCATTCTGACAGATGACAGAGGTCTCCTGGAATTAGCATACTTTTTGTATTCTCTCAATTTTTCTTCAGTTTACGGCTGAGGATTAAGGGACGAGAGATAACGATCATTAGCCTCCCCCGATAACGATCAGCTTCTTCCCACTGCAGAAGGTGCTTGAGGAGTTGGACCTCCGCAGTACACACGGGAGCTTCCTTCTCTGTCCGTTGGCACTTTGTTTTTGCCCAGTACACGGCTACCCGTGGACACGGAAAGGTCAGAGATAAGCTCTTTTATCACATCCGCAATCTTGGTTTCTTTTATTTACTACTTCTTAGGCTAATATGGCTTTGCCACTTCATTTGAGCATTAACTGAAAGAAAATCTCTCTGCTTAAATGATGTCTGGCGTGGGAACTGTCAGGCAAGAGTCAGAGGTTTGAAGTTTTACTTCCTTTTAAGAAAGCGAACGAGTGATTCCTTAGTAACGTGGTATCAGTCTGTGTATCAAAACTGAATATATATATCTCCAACTGATTTGTTGATGATAGCACAAAGCTTTAAGGGTCTTGATTTTAAATATTGTTATCTGCTGTATTTTTACATTGTGGCCATATCTTTCTTTATCCGTGCACCATCTCCATATATTCTGTTAGTAAGTCACGTGATCAGTCTCCCCTTTCACCTTGCCAGTAGTTTTTTCTCCTTTAGTTTGTGCGTGCGTCTTCTCTTTGCCCTCGCCTCTCAGCCCCCCCCCCTCTTCCCCCGCCAACAAATTCCTCCCTCTTTCTTTCCGTTTTGCCACCTTCCCCCCCCCCCACCTCTTCCCCCTCTCCCTCCTGTCGCAGTTCCGGTCGTCCCCTTCGATAGTTGATGGTTACTGCCAAGCATTTGACGGGGCCTCCGCTCCCT
>JANJGK010007112.1:17500-33120 GCA_039081455.1 Macrobrachium rosenbergii
AAGTTAACTAACTGGTTCAATTTATCTGAGGAAATAAAAGCTCAAACAAAGGGCAACTTTAAAGGTTAATGGCTGTTAGATTAATGGTTCAGGGTTGGTGTGTAGTTTTTGCGTTACACTTGAAAACTATTTTTCTGAGCACCGAACTTGATGTTGAATTTTTTTTTTTTTTTTTTTTTTTTATCTCTTCTCCTTTCTAGTTATGAAGAAAACCGCGTGGTCTTTTATATCCTTAATGCAAGTGAACCCTTGGGGCTTCGGCGAAGTCAGACCTAATTGGGGTTGTCGATTTTGTGAAATAAAGATCTATCTATTGCAGTAGATAGATTAGCCTTTTAGTGTTGGCCTATTTCTCTTCGAAGCTTTCGTTTGTGGACTTGTTTTGCCTTCGTCAATTTTGATGTTTTTTTTTTATGTGTACTTGTGTACACATTATGTATGTATGATATGACGAGTCTCTCTCTATCTCTCTCTCTCTCTCTCCGCCACACACACACATATACGGTATGTGATAACACCATGAATATTCCTGGTTAATAAATGATGACCTTATATATTTCCGTTGTTCTTTTTTTGGCCGAAATACAACGAATAATAACAACGAACGTTCGGAGAGCGGGAGCCTCCACCAAGATGGAACAATCGAACTCCTAAAAGGTCCTCTCTCCCGAAAAGTTATCCTCGTGATCACGTTTCCTTTGCCAAATTTTCGCAAAACCCTCACAACTTTTTGCGTAGTCCTGCCGACAGACAGATAAACACGGCAAATCTTGGTCTTGGTCCTGGGTAATAAAAGTATATGACTCCCTATTGCCATAAAGATTTGTTAACACATAAAAATGATAGCATAATAGGTTTTTTTTTTCGTATAGGTAGGGTAACTTATATGCTGGTTTGAAATTAATGAATCTTTTCCTGTTAAGCGTGGCTTTCATTTAGGTTTCGCTGAGGAAAAATGATTTAAAGTTATGCTCAGTCACATAAATGCCACAATCATTTTGATCACCTGGTTTCTTTCTCATCACTGCCCGATCCAGAATTGGAACGTGGAATTTTTAGGGAATATACTCATGTGTGAGTTGATGGATAATTTTGATGTATGTAATCTATATATATATATATATATATATATATATATATATATATATATATATATATATAATCATACACATATGCATACATGCACACACAATCATATTGTATGTGTAATATATATATATATATATATATATATATATATATATTATATATATATATATATATATATACAGACACTAGCCTGATACACGTTTCTTTTGTATTGCTTTTGAGTTTTATTTTAAATTTTGAGTGTGTAGTCATGTGTCAGTTATATCACTAAACGCAATATCAGGTAATAGATATTAAGTACGTAGCGTTTCTTTGTGCATGTTTACATTGCATGAGAATGTGCACGCATGTACACATATTAGGTTTTATGTATGTGTATATTTAAATTTGGTGTCGTTCACTGTGAAACCGGATTGGACTTCCATGAGGTGCGTGTTTGTGTCTGTTGAGAGGATTAACTGCGATGAATGCCATGTTGCCTTTCTATTTTTGCTATTTTCATGTTACTCTCCCAAAAATATTTAGGAGTGTCTACTTGAATTTTGTTTATCATCGAGACTTTATTAATAACAGACAAGAATAAATTACCTTCTCTTCAATGCCAGTGATGTATACTTTTCGTTTGTCGTTTACATTATGATGAGATGGATGCAGACACAACCTTTGCTTATATTTCGAGTTTTTCCATACTCCTCCTCCTCCTCCTCCTCCTCCTCCTCCTCCTCCTCCTCCTCCTCCTCCTCCTCCAAGACCTTCATGGTCTATTACAACTGTGTCGCAGTTTTTGCGCAATTGTTCATTACTTCTTGTTCACTTATAAGTTAAGTATACCTTAGTTTAACCAGACCACTGAGCTGATTAACAGCTCTCCTAGAGAGGGCTGGCCCGAAGGATTAGATTTATTTTACGTGGCTAAGAACCAGTTGGTTACCTAGCAACGGGACCTACAGCTTATTGTGGAATCCGAACCACATTATAGCGAGAAATGAATTTCCATCACCAGAAATAAATTCCTGTAATTCTTCATTCGCCGGCCGGGGAATAGAACGCGGGCCAGCGGAGTGCTAGCTGAGAACGTTACCCACCCGTCCAATGAGGAACTGTTCACTTATAATGCTCATGCCCTTCATGTGGAGGGAGGTTCGTTCGTTACTTCCCCAACTGACCGTTTGCCAGACTCCCCAGTGACCAGGTTTTGTTATTTTGACGACTTCGTTTCATCTTGATCTCCATAAATCAAAAGAGCCTTACAGCATGTTAGTTATAACTTGTGTGACTTCTCTTCCACCTTTAACCCTGAAAGTTGTCTCCTGTGTTCATTTTTTGCGGCCCCGAGCGATTCTTCCTTCCTGTCTACTTCCTGCTCCTTATCGCTTCCTCCATCTCTTCACCCTCCACCCTCCCCCCCTTTCCTATGCCTTTTGGGTGGAGATGGTCATCATTGTACTGCGGAGGTGATTGGTTCCAGCATGGCAGTGGCCCGTCAGTCATCCATCACTCACCGTACGCCATATTTACTCATCATGAACATCACTCACCGTCACCATTGTGACTCATCTTCGACGATATGAACTTTTCTTATAGAATCAAAGTCTCTCTCTCTCTCTCTCTCTCTCTCTCTCTCTCTCTCTCTCTCTCTCTCTCTCTCTCTCTCTCTCTCTCTCTCTGAGGATTAGGTTATATTTTCTTCATAATATTTTTTATGAGCTTGGTATGACCCGAATAAACGAAGTAGGTAAGTGATAATGGCTATTTGGAAATATTTTTCATAGCATTTGGATGTTGTTACGATCCATTGCCTGTTGAGTTTGTGGGGGCATTGACAGGAATTCTTACTTTTTGTAGAAAAGAAAAGTCTCGAAAATGAAAAGCCTGCGACGGAAATAAAAGCTGCTTTTTGTGGACAAGGACAAGTTGATCTTGGACTTGTAAGTGATGTCTTTTGAGACAGTATATATACTGCGTGGTTAGGACTCTCTCTCTCTCTCTTTTTAAGAAAACTTCCGTGTTGCATATAGTGTTATAGAATAGAAATGGAATCATCCGCTATCATTTCATTGCATTATTCTGCATATAGAAGTTAGTAGCATCAAGTCTTGACATATCATATAATTGACTTGACAAGTCTTTCGGAGAACGTTAAGTGTCGATTTTTTTGTGCCATTCACTTCCAATAATGTCTGCTCGTCCTGCTGTATGGCGTGCCTGTCTATACTTGCATAAGACAAAATCTGGTGGCACTATGACCTTTCTTCATTGTTTTTGACCAATTCAAATAAAAGTAAGTAATCAAGTCCTTGCTTTCGACTCCTTGCGTCTCTTTTGTGAGATATTCGCGTACTCCGTTTGCCAGATAGAAGTGTGGGTGTTGATCTTGATGACTGTTGACTTAAGACTTGATTCTGCTACATCCTGCAGAGTTGGATGAAAAGTCATCTCTTAAGTGTTATTTATTTAAAGAAAAAATGGTTTCGAATGTGTAGAACTACATCTGTTCACTACTTTTCAGTAAGTACTACATTTAGTTTTGCATTTGGCTTCAAATACCCTCAAAAATTTTGTCTTGGATATTGTGAAGTGAAGAGCAGCTTTGTGGTGAAAACAACAAAAATGACTTTTCAGGCGGAGGAATAGAATAGAACAGGACAAGCAACACAGGGGAAGATACAGTCTGAACTCCCTGAACGCCTTTACTTAAAAAAATCAAGCCTTTTTATATATATTCCTCGGCGTTTGAGCCCTTTGAAACTGTTGCAGAGGGGGGTTTCAAATGTTATTCATTTCCGAGGGACATGAATACAATGTAGGCAATACTGTGATTGTATTGTCGAATTTTTGAAATATATACATACAAACAAGCCTGCAAAAATGCATCTGAGTATATATATTTATTTGACGTACAGGTCTTTTAAAATCTAAATCATCACACTGTCCATAAACGAAGCTGTAGAAGAGAAGAATGCATAAGACTGGTTTGGAAAGTTTCTTGGTCAGTCGTCGTTTCACCTCGACGCCGAGTGAGAAATAATAAATGGCTCCACTTAATATATTCCTTTTAAATCTTGAGCGAAGGATGTAAAGGAACAGATCGTGCGCTGAGATCTCATGTTCTAAGAACGCCGAGTGAAGGACGGAATTGCCAAGCGCAAGCCCTTTATTTTTATGTACTTCGAGTACACGGCATTACAGATCTGGCCGTGCTACCGTTCCCGTATGTACATACCCCACAGAGTAGTTAGCATTACCATTACAAAGGAAGACCCAGAACCAGTTTCCTGGGCACTTCTTCGTCTACTCATTCACCCAACTTGCATGTAACTGCCAAACTTGGGCGTTGGTTTGTCTTGTTTAGGTAGAGTTTCTTCGGAAACTCTCTCTCTCTCTCTCTCTCTCTCTCTCTCTCTCTCTCTCTCTCTCTCTCTCTCTCTTTGTGTGTGTGTGTGTAATTGAGGAAATCCCAAAAAAGCAAAAGGCTGTTATTCTCCCAGGTGCCTTTTGTGACAAGACCAGATCTGGAGATACATTGCAAGAAATTATGCTGATAGGTTGGTTTGTATTTTTATGTATGAGAGAGAGAGAGAGAGAGAGAGAGAGAGAGAGAGAGAGAGAGAGAGAGAGAGAGAGAGAGAGAGAGAGAGAGCTAAGCTTTTACATTGGGCTAAGCACGTAACACTTGATAAAAGCGTATCACCAGTGAGAAAGATATTCTCTTGTTTCTAGTGAGCTGATCAGAACCCAGCTAGGCAGAACAGAATCTGGCATTTTGAAGCCCCCTCCGAAGAGAACCCCAAGAAAAAGATTTCCCAACCAGGTTCGGAATCACTGTGACTTCAGGCTCTCCTTCTCCGAGAAGGCTAGATGATGCGTACGTGTTAAGCTAAGAAAAAGGTAGTTGTTACCCAGAGACGTATCAAACGCCCACCGTTCACAAAACTCATAGTTAGTGTCTTCATGCTGCCCCTAGAGGAGGACGAGTGTGTGTATGTTGGTGCATGGACTGTGGGAGTCGTGGAGGGGATATGTTTGGGGATGGGGGAAGACATGGTGGGTACAGAGCAGCATTTGATCTATCTTGACGAGGGCGTAGCGCCCTAAAGTGACTCCGTTTTTGGGCGTTGTGATGAATCTGAAGGATGGCGAGAGAATCTGTATCATTTATAGCTGGGAGCAATGAGAAAGAAAAACAAATCTCCACTTTTCCTCCTCTTCCTCCTCCCTCCTCCGCGTCTTACTACCAGTGTTACTACGGGAACAATTCTCACGTTATTGCAGCTTCTGCTCTTGATACTGATGGTGTTTCCCGTAGGGCATCACTATTTCTCAGCGCACTGTGAGCAGTGCTAACTCTCCTCTCCATTCCATGTATTTTCATCAATTTGCTTTGCTCCCCTGAGTCCTGAATGTCCAACTTTAAGTTGCCGATTACGTAGACCAATTACCGTTTTGTTTCTGCAACTCAAACTCATTGTTATTACCACGCTATCACTGCCATTCTCGCTGCTGCTGCCGTTTCCATCGCAGAGCGAGGTACACCTGTTCGCCTTGACACCCTGGAATGAAGAAGAGGGGCATTCCGGCCTCAATTGCTTTCCTCGGTCGATTTAATCTCTCGACATATTTTGAGCCAGTGTGGCGAGACTTTCCTCGCTTTGCAGAGCATTGAGAAAATCGAAATTTCATCGAGGAAACGTCACTTTTAGCGATAAGGCTGGAAGAGAATTTTTTTTCACGAGCGCTGGTTTTTCTTGCGAAGCAAAATAACGTGTAATGTAAATTTTACCATTTTTTGGGCATTCGCCTTTTTACAGTGAGGAAATTTATATGATTTTAGCTCTCTCTCTCTCTCTCTCTCTCTCTCTCTCTCTCTCTCTCTCTCTCTCTCTCTCTCTCTCTCTCTCTCTCTCTCTCTCTCTCCCCTTCCCCGCTTTTCAAGACGCTTGTACTCATCTTTTCACCTGTGTGTAGTGGGGTGGAGGTTGGGGATTCGGGGTTACTTCTGTTTCAGTGAAGAGTCATAGTATTTTAATTTGGATTCATAACAAAGGCTCATTATCTGATGCCATCACTTTCTCGTGATCTTAAATGGAAAAATAATGTCCGCAGCAGTATGTATGTATGTATATTGCTATTTATAAGAAGCTTTCGCCAACTTATTATTTTTTCTTCACTTCTGAAGAGAGGTACTTTAAACATTGCAGTGATGATATTGTCCCTTAATGTTAAAGGGCACTCAGTTCCTTTTTTGTATTTTGAGATGAGGTTGCTAGCCACAAGCCGATTCAGCACCCTGAGCACGACCTAGCGAAGTCGACTAATTTATCAAGTAGCCTTCTTAAAGCCCTCTGACACGCCGGGGAATCGAACCCTGGCCCTTTTGATCACGAGATCTCTCTCTCATTATATATATATATATATATATATATATATATATATATATATATATATATATATATATATATATATATATATACACATACATACATACATACATACATACATACATACATACATACATACATACATACATACATACATACATACATACATATACGTACCGGGTGTTTCGAAATTAGAGCCCCCCACAGAACAAATGGAAAGTTATGAAGTTTTCTGCTATAGTCTATCTCCTAGTACATTATTTTAAGTTTCTGTGAAGCTATTTTTCATTTTACATTTCTTGTATTTTCAGACTGAGTGACGGAGTTAGAAATAGCCATGGCTAACGACTCAGAGGAAATCAGATGGATTGACCGAATCCAGGCTACAACCTTCAGAGAGGCCAGGAATGCTGGCGCATCCTTCATTTCACGTTCCTGGATAGCTAAATACATTAAAAGAGATGAATCCTTTTGTAAAAGAAACTGGAACAAAAATCTATATGACTGTCATCGCGAAAAGAGTGAGAATCTTGGAAGGCCTGAAGTCCTTTCTCAGGAGTCAAAAGACATCATAACTGAGGCAGTGGGTAGACCAAGAAAGTCTTTACGTAAATTGGCGCTTGAACTAGAAACAAAAAGGGGAAAGAAGAGAAGTTATAGTGCTGTATATTGTTAGTTGAAAAAATCTGGTATCAAGCCATTCCGTGTTATCAGGAAGCCCAACATCACTCAGCAACAGAGAGAAGACCGTGCATGGTTTTGTGGTTAATTCCTTAAAGACTGGGATGAAGCTGACTTTCTCCATGTTGCCGCATCAGATGAATTCTTCATTTACACAGTCAGGAAGCCAGATCATAAAAATGACATCATTTGGGCTGCAAAGGTGGATGATATCAGCGGTGACATGCAGCGTCGCCAAGTTGTGAAATTTCCTGAATGTGTGGGAATTTTTCTGTTTCACAGCCAAACGGTTAATGTGGATCATCAAAGAAAAAGGACAGTCATGGAATGGTGAATACTTCAGAGAAACTGTGCTTACTGGTGGAGCATTTCCTTTCCTCAAAGATCCTGAAAATATGTTATCTGTTGAAGAAGTCACAATTTTGCATGATAAGGCACCATGTTTCAAGGCTCTTCAGACAGGAGCTGCTTCGAAACAGTGGTATAGATTTGGTATAGATTTCTTCTCGTCAAGTGAATTTCCAGGTAGCTCCCCTGACCTTAATGTGTGTGAAAACATTGGTAGTATCTTAAAGGATCGTGTTGAAGCACGCACAGTGAACTATGATGGTATACCAAGCCTCAACGACCTGCGAAGAGAGGTGACCGAAGTGCTCAAGGAAATGGAGTTTGAGTCTCAGCTTTTATGCGATTTGCTGAAATCATACCCCTTAAGAATGCAGGCTGTGGTACAGGCAGATGGAGGCCACACAAAATATTAAATACTCAGAGAGAAACTTAAATAAATACCTGTTCTGAATTACTTTTGTTTTTGTCCATATCAATTTTAGTTTATGCTGTAGAGGGGGGGGGGGCCCCTCTAATTTCGAAACACCCTGTACATACACATATATATATATATATATACACATACACACGCACAAATGTACACACATATATTATAGTGTACATATATACTCTTCTTCTTTCTCAGCATCTTTTCCCACTTCTATGTGGGGTTGATGTTTCTGACAGCTTTCTTCCACCTGGCTCGGTCAAACACATCGTCCTCTGACAATTGTTTGTCTCTCAGGTCTTCTCTAACTACATCCATCCACCTTCGCTTTGGTCTTCCTTTTGCTCTCCCACCAGGCACCTCCATCTGCATCATTCTCCTCCCTACATAATATGATTCATCCCTTCTCATCACATGGCCATACCACTGCAGTCTTCTTTCCTGGACCTTCTTTGATAGTTCTATGACTTAGTAGTTCCTCTTATTCTTTCCTTTTTGACCCTGTCCATTTTTGTGACTCCACACATCCACCCAGGCATTTTCATCTCTACTGCATCCAATTTCTTCTCCTGCACTCTCTTTACCAGCCATGTTTCTGCTCCATACATCAAAGCTGGTCTCACTACTGTCTTATACACTCTTCCTTTAACTTTTATATTGATTCTGCTGTCACACAAGACACCTGACATCTTTCTCCAATTTTTCCATCCAACCTGCACTGTGTGTTATTTCTACATCCAAATTTCCATCATTAGGCATTGCTGAACCAGGATACTTAAATTTTTCTACTCGGTTCAACCTTGCCCCTTCCATACTAATCTCGGAGTCTTGATCTTCATTAAAACTTATGTATTCAGTCTTCTTCCCACTGACCTTTAAACCTCTGTCTTCCAGTACCTTCCTCCATTGCTCTAGTTTTTACTCCACTACTCCTGTGTTGGTGCTGCATAACACGATGTCATCTTATGATGTCATCAGCAAACAACATGCACCAGGGGGATTGATCTCTTATTCCTTGAGATAGCACATCCATTATTAGGTCAAAAAGATAAGGACTTAAAGCAGATCCCTGATGCAAACCAACTCGTACTGGTATCCGTTCAGTTAACCCACACTGCTTCTAACCTGCGTTTTTGCTCCTTCATACATACCTTGGACCAACCTCACATACTTCTCCGGTGTTCCCTTTACTCGCATGCACCTCCAAAGAGGTGGTACTCTAACGCATGCCTCTTCCAGATCTATGAATACTATGTGCAGTCCTTTCTGCTTTTCCCGGTGTTTTTCCATCATTTGTTGAAGGGCAAACACTGCATATGTCTTTCCTCTTCCTGGCATGAAACCAAACTGTTCTTCACCTACAGATGTTTCTTCTGTAATTCTTTGATCCATTATTCTTTCCCAGATTTTCATGGTGTGAGACATTAAGTTTATTCCTTTGTAGTTTGCACAATCGTGGATGTCACCCTTCTCTTTACAGATAAATTAGGGACAATAAAGCTTTCTCTCAATTCTTTTGGTATCTTTTCCTGACTGTATATTTTCTTTGCTTGGTCCCACAGCATGTTTATTCCTTCTTCTCCCAGGCTCCTCCACACCTCTGCAGGAATTCCATCTGGTCCTATTGCTTTACCATTTTTCACCTTCTTTAGTGCCTTCTTTACTTCCTTCCTGCTAATAATGTGTGTCATACCAAGGTTCTGGAGTCCATCTTCAAAGAATTTTGTAGGATTTTCTTCATGTAACAGGTGTTCATAATATTCCTTTCACATCTACCCTATCTTATCCTTGTTGCATAAAACCATCCTTAACCTGTTTTGTTTGGGAGTAGTCTTTGGTGTTCATGTCCCTTGACTTTGCAATTCTGTGAATTTTTCTCTCCCCCCCAGGTGTTTCCAGCTCTTTGTATATGTCATCTAATGCTCTTGCATTTTCCTGTGCAACTGCCTTCTGCACTTGTTTCTTATGTCTTTGGTACCTCTCCGTATCCTCCTGCTGTCCATACTTTTCCCAGATCTTTTTTGCATCTTTTTTTAGCTTTCACCACCTCTTTCACTTCATCATTCCACCACCAGGTTTCCTTATCGTCATGAGATTTCTTTCCAGATGTCTTTCCCAACACCTCTTCAGCCACTCTCTTGATCACCGTACTGTTGTGATTCCACCATTCTTGAACTCCCTCTAGCAATCTAACTTCCCTCAATATTCTCTCCTTCAATTCCTGCCTCGCTTCCTCCTCTTGTGTCAGCTTCCACCACTCGATTGTTGATGGGACACGTGCAGGTCTACCTTTTACTGTGTTCTTTATTTCCACACAATCTCCATTTAAAATTTTACAATTTCTCACCTATATATATATATATATATATATATATATATATATATATATATATATATATATATATATATATATATATATATATATATATATACCTTGTCATCAGCATTGTCTCTTTACTACCTGTGTTTTGCTTTTCGCTAAAAGCACTAATATCTCTCTTGCTTTTATTATCCGACATCTTTTTTTTTACTTGATAATACCATGAGCTATATATCTCCCTGTTTGTACTGCTTGTTGATATGCATTTCTTGGGCGAAAATGGTGCTTGGCTTTTAATCTTATATGATCATCATCATCATTAACATCGCATACTCGCACACACGGAGATATTTCTTTTGAAAAATTTATTACTTGTACAAGTGATGACTCTTGCGCTTCGATGGCTCCTTTACCAAGTTTAAAGTGCTGCTATATATTCATACGGTACCTTACTGTGCGCGTAGAAGCGTAGTGTTATTGTTCTGCGTTGTTTTCTGTTTTCACCTTTTCATCTTTTCGCTGTGGTCTCTTCAGAGCCATATGACTTCAGAAACCTTCGTTTTTAATAATAATAATAATAATAATAATAATAAAAATAATAATAATAATAATAATAGTTATAAAATTAGGAAAAAGACCTTCTTTAATACAGGTTTTATTAAACAAAATGATAGTTTCAACAGCATTCATTTTATATAGTAAACGCTCAGTTCGTCTTATGAATTGCTTTTCTTCCGCTGGAATGGTTGCACCACCGGATATGAATATCGGTCAATTGCTTGCAACCGTTCCAGGGCAAGAAAAGCAATTGATAGGACGAATTGAGCGTTTACTTTATAAAATAAATGCTGTTGAAACTGCCATTTTGTTTAACTAAACCTGTAATAATAATAATAATAATAATAATAATAATAATAATAATAATAATAATAATAATAATAATAATAATAATGTGCAATGGTGTCAGAGATACTGTAGTAGACAGACTTTACAGGAGTACTGTTGTACGCTAGTAAAGGACATCTAGGACATAGAGTACTCTTGAGGTTTCTGCTTGTCTCGTGCCATTTTATTATGAGATGTGTGCATTTCACGCTATGTTACGACGAGAAGTATTTTACTTCCGCGTCATTTCATTTGTTTCATTTTATTGGAGATGTGGCTACACCTCACACCTTTTTGTTTGACTGAGATGCGTGAGCATTTCACTTCATTTGGTTACGGGATTTGCACCTCGTCATTTTCCCAAGACGTTTCCATATCATGTCCTTTCATTATGAGGTGAATGTGCACGTCATGCACATTCATTGCGTGATAACTGCGTATCTGTCGTCATTTTATTAAGTTTTATGCGTACGTTTCACCTACCAAACCCCAACCCCTTCTCTGTATGTCTCCCTACCGCCCTTTTGCCCTCTTCACTCCTATCCCCTCCCTCCTCGCCGTCTACTCCCCCCCCACCGTGGAAGATGCAATTTAGATCCTGAAGATTATCTTGCGAAAACATAATTTGGATGCTTAGGCTCCTTATGGTGTTTAGGCAAATCAAGAACCCGCCATACCTTTTTAAGAAGCCATGGAAGGAAAGACTAAAAATCCGTTAAGAAATTCACTGCTGGATTAAGTGATCCTGTTGGGGGAATAAGCTCTTTCTTTACTCGTTGCTGTTATCCCTAAATTTGGTCTTTTCGTTAAGACAATTCTCTCTCTCTCTCTCTCTCTCTCTCTCTCTCTCTCTCTCTCTCTCTCTCTCTCTCTCTCTCTCTCTCTCTCTCTATAGACTGTGATTGATTAAAAAAAAGAAAAGATGGCCTTGCTTTCTTCCCGTCAGTTCGTAATACATTTTAGGCGAAAGTGGTTCTCTTGTATATAAAATGCATGAAATATCAGGTTTAAATGACTTCTTCACATCGGTGAGTCTTCTTTAGTGTCTGAATTTTGGCCATTCTGCTAAGCAAAGTTCAAGGAAAACAGGCCATGAATTTTTCTCCATTCTCGCCGTAAACGTTCCTACAGATGGACACATTGATTGACGCAAACAGGAATACAGGCAATCCTATCGAAAGGGTAATCGGATCATTTGCGGCAGCATTCCTCAAAAAATGTTGGAGGTCAAATAATCTCTCAACGTGAATGCAATAAATGTATCACTTTTACGCTATTTTATGGTCGACCAGTGTTTCTACGTATGAGTAAAAGTCTTTTGCATTAATCAGCAATATCCACACCACGGGGCAGAATGACCTTTGTCCATTTTTCTTTTTTGAGGAAGTTTTAGGAAAGACTAGTATCTTTTACATTACATCGACAAAGGAAGTCCTTTTGAAATGTCTTGGTAATAATGTCTAGAATTCATTCATGGGGCTGATCGCCGAGATAAAGATCAAAGCGGCTATTCTGCTATGCAAATATTATATCTGCCCTCCTGCCTCCCTCCCAGCACCCCCAGTCTTCTCTCTCTCTCTCTCTCTCTCTCTCTCTCTCTCTCTCTCTCTCTCTCTCTCTCTCTCTCTCTCTCTCTCACAGTAAATAATGTGTAATTTGTTCACTGTTCGTGATGCAGATCGTCCCGTCGTCTTCTTCAGTCTTGTAAGAAAAGGGGCTTATATTAGTTGAAGTTGGTATTTCTGGTTATAGTACTGTTAATATCATAGTACTTATTATATAATTTCGTACGTTATAAATCATTACATTATGCATAGTATGATATCATGGGTAGTATTATTGTTACTTTAAATCATCAAAGTATTTAGAAGATATAATTGGGATTGTTTTTGTTCAGTTTTGCTTTGTTTAGACATATCTACACAATTTTTAATTAGGTCTGTGATTGAAGATTTGCAGACTAGGATGTTATAAAAAGTTGAATTGCGATTTATTGAACTTTGACTTGGGGAGTGTACGAATATGTTAAACTTACGAAAAATTCTGGGAGGTGAGATTGGATTGTGTTTAACCATAGGTTAGAATAGTCATTATTTAAGTAAGGGAATTATGACATTGTTTTGAATGGGTCTGTGAAGAGAATCTGCCGCGATTTCCTTTTATTCTGAACAAGAAATTATGCGAGAAAAGAACTTGGACAGATTCACCCTTGATATTGAATAGAATAGTGAATTCTTTTCATGTGTGCCTTTAGTTTTGAATGGGAAGCTGAGATGTTAAAAGGTAGCATACTTAAAAGTTAGTTTAAAAAGGTTTTGTATTTATTTACGTTGCTTTCAAAGACATGTACTCGCAAATTATCTGTTTCAAACTAAGACCGTTGGTATAGCAAGCCAAAAGCACTCGCCTCCTGTTGCTAAGCTCCATTTATGGGCAACTACTTATTTCCTGTCCTTAGATTATTAGAAGGGGAAGGAGGTGTGTTCTGCAGGTATACACCCTCGGTTTTTTTCCCCGAAACCGTATTTTGCGAGGCTTTTAAGACACCATTAAGGGGTTTTTTCCTTCTTCCCCTTTACGTAAGCCATGCCTCTGGTTCCCTTAAATGCTACAAGAGGGAAGATAAAACCAGCGACTGGGGAAGGGAGGGTGATGAGGGCATGAAGGCTTCTTGGTGGGGCGGAGGGGGGGAGGGGTGTTGCATTGCCACCCACAGGGTTAAGGGTAGAGATCCTGAACGCTCATTTTATAGAGTTAATGTGGGTGGAAATGATCCTTATTAAATGGGTTTGTGAATGAGGGGATTACTCTTGGCGGCTCCAGAACATGGCGTGGTACATGATGAAGCTTTTAGGGAACGGCCACTTTTATCAGGCCGCATATCCCCTTCTGATACGTGAGTGTTCTCTCTCTCTCTCTCTCTCTCTCTCTCTCTCTCTCTCTCTCTCTCTCTCTCTCTCTCTCTCTCTCTCTCTCTCTCTCTCTCTACTATTTTTAGAGTAGAACATGTAGCGGTGTCTCCACCTTAATTATCATGGATTATACGCAAAGTAAGTCTCCGTATTTTTTCCCGAATGACGAGACCGAAGAAAGGCAGCGAGAGGAGTTGAAGAGAGCTTCAAATGAAGCGCATCTACGGATTGATTCTCCTAAAAAATGACACAAAAAGACTGGAACCTTGGAACCTCATTAGACTGCAGTTCGGTGTCACAGATGCTGTAGCCAGGATACAGGATTTTCTTTTTTGTGGGCTTCAGCGTGCTATGGACAGCTTACAAATACCACTTGCTTAGTCATCTACGATGATATTGATATATAATAGCTTTTGTGGCCACTGTATAGAAAGACGTGGACTATAACTCTAATAATGCTTAGTATACTAGACGCATGAGAGTGATTCCGTATTATTTTTCCAGTTGTTGAAGGAGAATCTTTTTAAGCGTAAAAAACATTCATAGTTTACTTAGTTATACTGCAAAGGAGAATGATCGTGATAGTACCAAATCAAAATAAAAATCAAGAGCCTGTTTAAACCAGATTAGTGCATATTGCAAAGAACAGTGCAACACTTTTGAAGATGTCTGTTATTTTTCTTTTTCTTGAGTGTGCACGACGACTAGGGCTCAATCATTTGCTTGCAAGTAGAAGATGGAATTTTCATCTTTATTGTCTGTAATCTATCAATTTACAAATTACTTTCGTATTTGCTTTAGTCAGTTATAAGATAAATTTCGTCTTTAACTCTCGTGGACCATTTATTTATCATTTTACGTAATGTTCTTGAATGTAGTAATTGATTTAATTAATTTCCATCCAGTTTCCCATTAAGAAAAACATTGTTGACAGAAATCTTGAGGCCAATTAATAATTAATGTTCTTAATTGATTTACTTTTTGCATTCTGCTGTTAATGATCTCGAACATACCAGCCATGACAGGACGCCTGCCTTGTCTGCTGGTTTTCGTCTTGACCGCCGACTTTTTATTTTTATTTCTCTCTCTCTTTCTCTCTACTTGTATGGCCGCAGAATTATAATTGCTCGGGTGCAGGTGCCTGCGCGTGTGTTCCGTTGTCACCCGCTTGTCCGGGACGCTTCCAAAAGCTATTTTCGCTCACGCTTCTGCTGCTTGCGATTGCAATCAATTATCGCGTTCCTGCGATCCAGGTCTCCGAGACGTGTATTCGGATCATTTTTCATAACTAGATGTTGTCCGTTTATCACTGAAGCGAGGACGCGTAGAACGGGGCTGTTGCCTGAATTCTGATTCTGAAACATCACAAGATTACTATTTGATATTGACATGTTGACTCTTCGTTACGGACATTTTCCCATTATTGGATTTATTCAAATGTAATTCAGCGATTATGCTTTTTTTCCTGTAGACTAGGAGAACGGCCAATACATAAAACAGTGTTACAGGAGAGAGAGAGAGAGAGAGAATCTGTGCAAAATAAGAGAGATGAGGTGAACTAAAGGATGGGTGAGGGAGAG
>JANJGK010007113.1:0-33117 GCA_039081455.1 Macrobrachium rosenbergii
GAACCAAGCCCGCACCCAACAGCTCAACCATGGCCAGTAAAGTTTGAACATCTTGAGGAAAGGCCCACTGATAAAAACAAGTGAATACATAATTCCGTCCTTAAATTCAGTAAAGGTGATAAAATACCAATGACTAGTCGCCTGCCGACTTTCGTGCTTGAATAAAAGCGTTTGGAACAGCTTATAGTTGTTAAATTCAGTTAAAATCTCTGTGCAGACACTGGGAATACTATTGTACTACATGGAGTCTCAATCTATTTACATTTCTAAGGAATTAAAGGATTGTTCTGAGATTATCCCTCTGAATTTCATTAAGCCTTCAGCCTTTAGGGGAAGATATAAATGCATTTTACCACAGACAATGTTCAGAAATATCACTGAGGTTGAATTCTGAAAGCACAAGATTTTAATTTGCAGATAACCGTCATCATTGGTAATAGCTTACATTAAGTCTATTTCCAATTAGTTGCTGAGTCATCTTACACTAAACAGAATGCCTAAAAGAGGAAAGCAGAAGGTAGAGAGAAGAAAAGGACGGATAGCTACAAGTAAACTAACAACAGTTTTTCCATATCAAAAGACAATGCAAATGATAAAACCTAAGGTCAAAATAACGCCAAAAGTCTCGCCATTTCACATATACTATGCTACTGCATTGTATTCATTAATTTGTCTCGAATCTCATGCAATTACACCAGTCCTTTAAAGAAAGATTCTGTCGAATGGAACTGCATCAGCAACTTGTAAATGATTTCTAAGAAAACGCAATAATTCGAGTAAATATAAAAGGCAAGCATGCAGAATAGAGACCTTAATCCTTTCCTGTCAAAGGCGATTACATTTTAATGATAGGTGCCCTCCACTCTTACCCCTTGTGAGATTAACCTCAATACCGTCGAATTAAGACAAAAGATAAAATAGCAAACATTTGCTGGCAATGCATCCTAAGGTACGAAGACAGCAAATAACTCATTAATTTTTGAAAGGGCATTGGGGAATATTACAGTGAATCTGTCATATATAACACACTATCAATAATCATTATCCTAAAGTACGAAGGCAGCAAACAACTTATTATTTTTCAAAAGTCGAGCGATGGGTAATATCCCAATGGATTTATCATATACATCACACTATCAATAATCATTTTTCGCACAAAGATGCACCTTATAATTCGTACACTATTTCTAGAGTCATATTAATATTCCAGAGTTATATTAAATTCGCGTATTGTGTCAACAAATAATAATCCTCGTTCACAAATGAAAGTATACAGCTTATAAAGGATAACCTGGCAGCTTACATTTCAATCAACAAAACCCGTGACGCTTGAGGCTCGAGTAACGTCGACATCAATCAACCTCACGTAACCATGATACCAGTTACCAGTGATTAATAATGAATGCAAAATGTGTGAAGGCAAATGTGAGCTTTTGAGCATTATTTGATTAATTCCTTCTGCAAATGAGGCTTGAGCCCAAGTTTTCATTTATATATTCATCGGCTGTATATATAAGGCACTTTCAAGGTTACTTTACAAAGATAATTACCTGAATCGGGTTTGTTTCATGAGAGAGAGAGAGAGAGAGAGAGAGAGAGAGAGAGAGAGAGAGAGAGAGAGAGAGAGAGAGAAATTCCTTCCGCAAACGAGGCTTCAACCCAAGTTTTCATTTGCATGTTCATCGTTCATTTAAATACGGCACTTTAATGGTTATATTACAAAGATAATTACCTTGATATGCTTTTGTTTCAGCTAGAGAGAGAGAGAGAGAGAGAGAGAGAGAGAGAGAGAGAGAGAGAGAGAGAGAGAGAGAGAGAGAGAGAGAATTCCTTCTGCAAACGAGGCTTGAACCCAAGTTTTCGTTATCATGCTCATCGTTCATTTAAATAAGGCACTTTAATGGTTACATTACAAAGATAGTTACCTTGATATGGTTTGTTTAAGCTGGAGAGAGAGAGAGAGAGAGAGAGAGAGAGAGAGAGAGAGAGAGAGAGAGAGAGAGAGAGAGAGAGAGAGAGAGATAAGCAAGTCATAAAGTCCTCTCTCATATGCAGATTTCCTCATCATCAGGTCAAATATTGACCTGTCTCATACTTTCCAGTTCACCATTTTCTATTGGAGGGGTGAGCGAGCAATGTTGGATGATTAAACAAGGGGAAAATATGATACCAAAAGAGAGAGAGAGAGAGAGAGAGAGAGAGAGAGAGAGAGAGAGAGAGAGAGAGAGGCCTCTTGCTGATGGATATTTGTATCTTATCCTATATTCTAGGGTAACAAAATCGTAGATGAAACTTTTGGGCTCTAACTTTGTCAGGACTTCAAAAATCCTATAAATCATGTAAGCTTTGTAGCATCGCATTATATACTAATGGAAATGAAGGTAGTTCCTCACCGCCTATCTCCAGTGACAAATAATTGATTACTGTGAATATCAATTTTCACTGTTTCTTGAGGGTTCCAAATTGTGGACAGCACATATTCGATAACATTATGCAACATTTTTTAACTTATTTTTTCTAGCGAAATCTACATCTCATTCAGTATTAAGTGAAATTAAACTTTATTTTAAATATCTACATAAGAACATTAAAAATCCTTAATTAGTAAATATATGCTTCTCTCTCTCTCTCTCTCTCTCTCTCTCTCTCTCTCTCTCTCTCTTCTCTCTCTCTCTCCTCTCTCTCTCTCTCTCTCTCTCTCTCTCTCTCTGCTACTGGTACATTCAGAATCTTATTTGCCATTTGTTTACACATGTTCTTCCTGGACATACTAATAAGTGCACCCACACTTAAATGTAAGAAAATCACTAATTCTCGCAGAAACGTAACACACAATTCATTAACATTTATAAACGAATAAAAACATATTTCTTGACAGGCATCACACACACACACACACACACACACACACACACACACACACACACACACACACACACAGAAAATAAACATGTTATGTAATCCCCTATGAAAAAAAATACAGTTTTCTGTATAACAGTAATTCGGCCAGTATCCAAAATCTTGTAACTCTTCCCCAAATTAGGGGCACAGGCTCAATTGCTAAGTGGGGAAAGCGTTTATTTTGCCCGTTTGAACAGGTCCCATCACTTTTTTTTTTTTTACAGCAATTTAATAAGATAAAAGCCACCGGGATTTTTATCTGCTAATAACCGGAAGCCCCCGAGAAATTTACGGTCACTGTATTAAATGCAGTGAACGCTTAATGTAATTAGGGAACGTTAGTTGTGGCGAAATACATTAGGAGATTTATTTCCACATGAAGCCAGCTATTTTCACGAACCGCAGACTAATTACTTTTAAGTAGTCTTTTCATAAACCGGCGTTTAGGATTGCAAGGCCTTTGTGTTGCAGTAGTGTATACAAGGCGGAAGCATCCGGAATAGAGGAAAATGTTAATATTAGCTAATGGCATAATACTGATATTAGTTACTGTCATAATTCCAAAAGTAACATCTACAATTTGTACAGTATCAATATTTCGAGAAGCGAGACAGAATCGCGAATAGAAAATTACAAGCAGGGAAATCTATGGAAATTTTACCATCGCTACTTCAGTTTATCCATGCAGGGGTTTTCTGTATGGCTTCCTTGACCACCACTGCTGTGACGCCTATCTACGGCAAGCTACATGTCGCCTGCTGCATTGAACTATCGCTAGCACTGAATAATATTAAAGGATCTTGTGCGGCGTATAATAAGCAAAAATCCAGGAACGTACGTGGAAAGGGAAAAAAATTTAATGTCTGCAGTATGAAACATTGTATATGTTTTCAACATATGAAATATGTAAACATATATCTAAGGTTAAGAATTCATTGTTTCTAAAGACGGCGACGATAATACGGAAGTTCTAAAAGTCGGACGTGAAATATCAAAGAGCAAATGAAATTTCAATTGGCAGGGGAGATTTCACATGCTTTTACCTGCAATCCAAAATACAATGCATGTATATTTATTTATCTGCAATCTAAAGGCAATGAATTTATACCTATTTACCTGTAATCTAAAAAACAAGTGCGTGTATATTTATTTACCTGCAATCTAAAATAAAATGCATGTATATTTGTTTACCTGCAATCTAAAATACAATGCATGTATATTTGTTTACCTGCAACCTAAAATAAAATTCATGTCATATTTATTTTCTTGCAATCTAAAATACAATGCACGTATACCTATTTACCTGCAATCTAAAATACAATGCATGTATATTTATTTACCTGCAATCTAAAATAAAATACATGTATATTTATTTTCTTGCAATCTAAAATACAATGCGTGTGTATTTATTTACCTGCAATCTAAAACACAATATCTATATATTTATTTACCTGTAATTTAATTTACAATACATGTATATTTATTTACCAGCAATCTAAAGTACACTGCATGAATATTTACTTACCTGCAATCTAAAATAAAATGCATGTATATTTATTTTCTTGCAGTGTAAAATACAATGAATTTATATTTACCTGCAATCTAAAACAATACCTATATATTTATTTACTTGTAATTTAAATTACAATGCATGTATATTTATTTACCTGCAATCTAAAATACGTGTGTATATTTATTTACCTGCTGTCTGAAATACAATTCATGCATATCTATATACCTGCAGTCTAAAATACACTGCACGTAAATTTATTTACATCTAAATTACAAGGCACGTTATTTATTCCAATATCCATTTTCTGACAATATTTCAACAAACGATACATATTGAGATGCAAAAATAATATCTCACTGTCTGAAGCGTAATACAGTTTTCTAGTCCATTCATAAAAAAGTTTAGTCATTCATAAAATCATTCTCCAAGCGAATCACTACATTTACAGAATACCCATTCATAAAACAGCACAGAAAACCGCATATCTTCGATTATGCATTGATAAAATTTCCATTGTTTATTAAAAAAACTGAAGATATGGAAGGGGAGGAGATAGAGTTATACCTGTGGCACAATTACGACTATAATCAGGAAAGCATGACAGCTACAAGTTGAGCGACATTCCCAAATTCCTATGAAAGATTAATGATTCCCAGAAATTCAGGTGGTTAGGAGGGAGCTTCGATGATGCCCTGTGAATAGGTGAGAATCTTCTTGTTTCGTTTGACAAAGGAAACAAATGAATACAGTCAAATCTGACTAGGCTACAGTGCAACGTTCTAAATGTTTAAAGAGGTTTTCTTGATACTGAGAGAGAGAGAGAGAGAGAGAGAGAGAGAGAGAGAGAGAGAGAGAGAGAGAGAGAGAGAGATAGTAGAAGTCAATATATCTCTCATACACAAAATGTTGTGTAATACGTGAGTAGATGTACATATTGGTACAAAAAAAACAGACTTTTAGGAAGGGGAGAGAGAGAGAGAGAGAGAGAGAGAGAGAGAGAGAGAGAGAGAGAGAGAGAGAGAGAGAGAGAGAGAGAGAGAGAGAGAATTAATACGTCAAAAGTGAAGCTGAAAAGGACGACAGTATACTTCCGAGTAAAATAACATTTCTGCAGTTACTTCCTTAGAATTCTTGGCTATTGAGGATGGTTCGGGCATTCACGCTTCGCCTACAAATCACCCCCCGAGAGAGAGAGAGAGAGAGAGAGAGAGAGAGAGAGAGAGAGAGAGAGAGAGAGAGAGAGAGAGAGAGAGAGAGAGAGAGGTGGCTCTAATAATGTAAAGGAGATTGTATCTCTTTCATACGAATGTGCTCCAATGGCGCGCATCATCATCGCTGGAAAATATAGAGAGTCGCGTCTCTATTTACGAACCTCTTCTATTCGCGCTTCCCGGAATCAGGTTTGTATTCAGGAGAGTATGTCGTGTCGATACGCACCGTACACCGTAACAAAGTTCGTTTCCGGAAAAGATAAATCCACCTCGGTTGACCTGACCTTAATGAAGCTCGGTAAAATTGCAACGGCGGTGCGATGGTCAGGCTATTCATGCAAGCAAGTGATACTGTCAAATATTTTCTCCTTATAATTCTTTGTTTTAATTCTAGAATTATTATTTGTCATAATTTGTTATTGCTTTGACCCTAGGTCTTAATGCAAATATATTTGAACTTGAAAATTTAGGCATGTGGGCATTAAATCAGGTTTGAAGCGTGGAAAAGCACTAAGAGTCTTTTACTTAACCGAAAGCAAAAAACCAACATATGAAGCAAAACGGGAGAAGAAAAATAATACGCAAACCATAATCTATCAGACGGAAGACGGTGATGATCAATAGCACTGAATTTAGGAGAGCGTTGCTTCCATACAGCACAACTTCTAATATGAAACAAACTTGTTCATTTCATATTAGAAACTCGTTCATTCGCTAAAAGATATACAAAAAAACATAAAGAGCAAGGTTAGTCTTGAAATGCAGTATTAGGAAGCAAAAATGAATGTGAATTATTCACAACTGTCGTGACTGTAGTGAAGCAATTCGGCAGAATCAATGTTGCATTTATTTTCATAATAATAAATTCTTGCCCCTCCCCATGACAAAGTATTCTATAACTCTCACGAATAAATTACGTGTTCATGTATCGCCAACAACCAGACATGCACTGTACCATTACATCACTTGGAACACACACGTCGTGTGTCAACGACAGAATTCCTCAACAGAAACCTGGACAATCGGGTAAACAGCACTGTCAAAACGGTTAACATACCTGTCTGCGACCGTACATGGTATTGTGCTGACCGATGGTACCGCTGACGTCAGAACCTGAAAAATATTTTGACATTTAGAAAGGTTGATGTGGTTGATTTTGAGCGCATTTGTCTGACATACTAAAATACATAACGGTTTGCTTACTTGCACAGCAATGTCTTATATGCAGGTCAGGTATAGTGTTTAAAAGCAGGTCAGGTAGGCTCTATTGTTCAAAGTCAAAGTTCAAAGGTCATATTGCGCCTAGTGTTCTTAAGTATCCTGTGTATAATCCCATTAGTCCTGTAACTCATTTGACTGATCGATATTATGTTTATGTATCACAATGTAGAATAAAAGTGGTGATATAAGACTTCGTTATTGAATGAAATTCAACAAACAGATTACCAAGAAAAATAGGAGAATAAAACTATAATCAACGTACATAAACATACTTCCCGAAAATGTGGCAGAACAAACCACAAGATAAGTCTGGGAGAAGTGATTAAGAATGTGAATCGACCAAATATAAGCTCTTTAGTACGAAAAGAACGCGCATAGCTATTTTACCATACTAATGCAACAAGTGTTCATAACATCGAAGTACAGTATTAAGAAGCTACTATCCATTTCAGGGACCGCGAGTCATCGTTTTCTCAAATATCTCTCAAACTAATTATTTGATCGAAATGGTACTGTGGCACACTGTACAAGACACCTCCCTCTAATTTTTGGTAATATAATGCATTGTCAAATGGCGTTAGTTAAGGCGTTTAAAGGCAAAGTCGCACGAGTCAGCAGGCCTAAACTACGCAATCGAACGTCCGCTATCCCCACAGACATGAAAGGGGGGGGGGGGGTGGAGATGAGGAGGTCAGGAAAGTGGCTTGACGGGAGGGGTGAGGAGGGGGAAGGATAGGGAAGGATGAGGAGGAGAAGGGAGAGGAAGGGTGGGATGGGGACAAAGAACATTCGAATGTAAAGTTTGGCGATGCTTGGCAACACCATGTAAGTCAAGAGTAAACGCCTTCACTAAAACCATTTGACAAAGCACTATATTACCAAAAATTAGCGGGTGTCTTGTAGGCTACACTGTGGCTGGAGGTGTCTTGTAGGCTACACTGTGGCGGGAGGGTGTCTTGTAGGCTACACTGTGTCAAAGTACCATTTCGATCAAATAATTAGTTTGAAAGCTATTTGAGAAAAACGATGACTCGCGATCCCTGAAATGGATAGCAGTTGCTTACACTGATCTTTTTACCTTAACAGACTACTAGTAGGTACACTAAGGCCAATGAGAGAGAGAGAGAGAGAGAGAGAGAGAGAGAGAGAGAGAGGAGAGAGAGAGAGAGAGAGAGAGAGAGAGAGAGAGAATGCTTCGTGTCCAGCAAAACAATGAGCCAAGTTCCTTACATAACTACCCACTGCTCTCTGAGAGAAAGACGCGATCATAAAACCGTTAAAATGAACGCGTCCATTGGTTTCAGTTAATCACAATTTTAATAGCAAGAAAACAAAATTCTCTCTTATTTCAGCCACAATAACAAATATAGAATTATCACACTTCCTTTTCCGACAACCGTTTGTTTTCCAATATACTAAAAAGTTGAAAAGTAATTGATATGATCCCTTAGAGTGGTGCAAAAACACATTATTTTAATAGCACCATTGTTGCATAATTGTATTGTTCATTATCAAAAGCGAAACCATGAACAAATACGTGTTTTTTTTCTAGATCTCTAATAACCAGTAATATTCTGAATTTCCTGAGACAGACTGCAAAATGCTTGCAAATATAACACCACTACGACGTTAAGTTCGTCACCCATACTGGGTATAGGATGCACACTTGGGGCAAGATAATATTATTTGAATGATTCAGTTTCGTTAGCTGGTATCAAATCATGAACAACCTCGCCGGAAAAATAACTCCTGCAATAAAATTTCTTGATAAAACTTTCATCCATGACGACTAAAAAATGACAGAATATTCGTGTGACACCATCTTCAGTCATATGCATATTTCACTTTGCATCAACTAATATAAAAGAATTCAGTATTACGCTTGTAACTTAGTGAACCAGACTACTTTCGCTCACCAGCCACTCTCTATCAGACATTTATTATTATTATTATTATTATTATTATTATTATTATTATTATTATTATTATTATTATTATTATTATTATTATTATTCAGAAGATGAACCATCATATGGAACAAGCCCACAGGGGCCACTGACTTGAAATTCAAGTTTCCAAAGAATATGTTGCTCATTTGATAATACATGCGTATTATCAAATTAAAGACAGTTATTTATTCCCATGTACAAAGAGACTCAGTTACAACCGAAATTGCATCAGTTAATATAAACAATACAATGTCACGTTTTTTTCGTCTTGGCAGGCTTGCCCTCTACGTAAGTATCCAACAACTCAAGTGAAAACTCTCAAACTATTGTCTTTGTCCATTTACGCTGAAAGCTGAATAGCTTCCTTGTTCACGTTTCTTGATTTAAAAAATAAAAACTTTGAATAGATCCCCGATTATTAAAAAATTTCCGAGTAATTGAGAATCTGACCAAGGGAAAACTACAGTTTTTATTTACTTATATTTAAATGCCATCTATTATATTAATTTCCTTGGCTGCCTTTCTATGTGTGTGTGTGTGTGTGTGTGAATGCGTGTCTGTGTGTTTACAAACTGTTTGCAAACCCTTTTCATCGTATATTTGTTTCCATCCAGAATGGAAAACATTTAGTGTTTGTGTGTGTATATATGTATATATACACGTATAATGTGTGTGTGTGTGTATATATATATATATATATATATATATATATATATATATATATATATATATATATATATATATATATTATATATATATATATACAGTATATATATGTGTATACGTGTATATGCGTGCATAAATACATATATACACGTAAACATATGTTATATATGTATATGCACATATACATATACACACCGGTATGTGCATATACATAAGTACATATTCATATTCAATGTACCTTGTTCCATCTATTTTCAATTCCGCCAGAAGCAAAGTCACCACGACACGCTCCTTTTTCTAAAAACTTCCTCACCTAACTCTTTTTCTTTCTCTTATCCCTCCTCGAGTGTATTAAAACTGCCAAGTACAATACAGAGGGCTGCTGCACCAACAGGCATCCTGACAGCTGAGGTCTGGATAGGAAACATTGTTTGCAAACAGTTTTGCAAGCTGTTTGCAAACTGTTTACAAACCGTTTGCAAACTTTGTTTCCAAACAATGTTTCCCTAGTATGGACAGGCCTTTACTATTTATGAAGTGTTTAATTAACCTCATGTGGTAACTATGAACCACCTGCATTATGAGGATCACAGTAAATACTACTGTTATACAACTTCAATATTAATTACATCAGGAATTTAACAAGAAACTACTTACAAATGAGTTTCATATGAGAGAGGTGATCCTATACCAGTAAGAAGTATTGCCTTTATGGGAATCCTGAGAGAGAGAGAGAGAGGGAGAGAGAGAGAGAGAGAGAGAGAGAGAGAGAGAGAGAGAGAGAGAGACGAGAGTCCTTCAACTTGCCCTCCTACTGAGCGTCCCTGCACAGCGTAGCGTGCTCTCGCTAGTTAAAAATATAAATACACAAAATGGCATGTCTCTCTTTTTAGTGTTGTATTCACGCTATTTAAAAGAAAGCTTTTTTTAAATGTTCGCAAAGTAGCAACAAATTAAAAAAAGAAACTCTTCAAAGAGTTAGCAAAGTAGCATAAAATTTCAAAGATGATTTTTTAAAAAGTTAGTATGGTAGCATAACAAAACCGCACATAATTTCAAAGAAAAGTTTTCCTAAAAGTTACCAATGCAACGTCAAATTCTAAAGAAAACTTTAAAAAGTTAGCGAAGTTGTATCAACGAGACTTGCCTTTCAAAGTTTTATTCACTGCCATTAAATTATACGAATTCCAATGAAAACCAAACTGGATACGAATTATAATAGAGCAATCAAGTAAATCGAAATGTGTTGCGTTGGTTAAAGAATGGTAACACGAAATCCGTACCTATTACTCCATCATGACGGCTAATTAGAGGGATAATCTATGTCAAACACGATCAACATGTATCAGCGATGTCGAATGTATTTTGCGGATCAATTATATTTAACAGTTTACGCATTACTTCGATCAAACAAATTTTCCTTTTCAATGGAATAACTTCAAAAAATCTACTTGTAGCCTTGTTATAGAGCTGAGAATCTCCCTAAACTTTACGGACACTTTATATACTCAAACAGGAGCCTAATTTTATTTCAAGTATGCTAAAATTAGTATTTTCTTTTATTTTTTACAAAATCTTGGTCAAACTTTACAGATGCTTCAAGTACACAAGAACAATTCAATCCTTATACTTCCTCAAAATCTCTCTCACCATAAATGAATAACTCTTTCAACAGCTATCTAATATTATAATGGCCAATTTTAATGTAATCTATTTTCTTTAAATGGCGGCGAACCTGCGGTTATAAAAATACGGTCTAAGAACTAATGATTTCTTGTTTGAGGCTTTTCATACGAAAGCTTTGAAGTTTAAATTTACAAAAGCTTGACTAATCTGCGTGTACAAGACAATATGGAGCTGGTGGAAGGCCAGGAACTTTCCTGCATGTTTCCTGCATGACAATGTTCGTATATAAAAAAGGAGCAAAGAAAGAATTAAATGAATTTAAAAAATCAGTATAATTATCCAACATAAAATATATGTTATTATGAAATAAAAAAAAAAGCCATGCCTCTGTAATATGTAATAAGTAATTGTACTTTCCCCAACTTTCAAGGTCCACAGACTTGACCACTGTTAGACTCCTTTAACTCGAACAGTCAACCAGAATAACGTTTCATGCACCCATAGTTATTTTTTGCTAATGAGTCGTTGATATATATCAAATACTACCAGTCATGCATACAATAATGAATATTATTGCTATGAAACAAACGTGGAATGCTTCAAAGGAGGCTAACGCTGAAAATTAATTCTGCTTTACAGAACAGAATCATAGGGTGATCATTGTTATGCAAGCTCAGCTCTGGTTGCAAGCACCAAAAATAAATCAACTGCAAGCGATTAGTCGATACATCCCGTGCGATCACAGACTATCTTTTGCATCCATCTTCTATCCTGAGAGCAACATGTACAGAGGTAATATCAGAATTATACGTGCTGATCGCAATTTCCTTTCATACTAGTCGATACAGCTATTTCAAGAACATGTTTCATACGAAATTCTGTGTTGCTGAGGCAGTACGAAGACAGGAAACGTGCTGTCCTTGTATTATACGATATTCTCAGCCTCACAATCTAAATTTTCAGGACGCCATTGCTCGTCGTCTTTGATGAATTGCCCAAACCGAACATGTATACTTGTCATACTCACAGTAAGTGTCGTAGAGAAAGGCAAAAATTGTTCCTATTGAACGATAATTATACATATCCGCAATAAATTGTTCTTTGAAAGGCAAAATTGTTCCTTGGAACGATAATTATACATATCCGCAATAAATTGTTCTTTGAAAGGCAAAATTGTTCCTTTGAACGATAATTATACATATCCGAAATAAATTGTTCTTTGAAAGGCAAAATTGTTCTTTTGACCGATAATTATACATATCCGCAATAAATTGTTCTTTGAAAAGCAAAATTGTTCCTTTGAACGATAATTATACATATCCGCAATAAATTGTTCTTTGAAAGGCAAAATTGTTCCTTTGAACGATAATTATACATATCCGAAATTGTTCTTTGATTTGTTAAAACGTTAACTATCCAACCACCATCCACATCAATTTTCCTTTCCAAAAGGTCCTAGCCTTTGCACGGAGGATATATAAGAGTGGGGAACAGGAAAAATCAGAAAGAAATACTGTAACAGAGATGTGCAAAACGTTTACGTTAGAGTGTTAGCATTGGCGTTGCTAAATAGATGATATCTTTGAATACAGAATATTGTCATCCTCCCGATACGGTAAGTTCTACATTGGACGGTTTGGTATTGTTCTCGGCTAGCCCTCTGCCGGTCCCGCGTTCGATTCTCCGACCGGCCAATGAAGAATTAGAGAAATTTATTTCTGGTGATAGAAATTCATTTCTCGTTATATGTGGTTCGGATTCCACAACAAGCTGAAGGTTCCGTTACTAGGTAACCAACTGGTTCTTAGCCACGTAAAATAAATCTAATCCTTCGGGCCAGCCCTCTCTAGGAGAGCTGTTAATCATCTCAGTGGTCTGGTTAAACTAAGGTATACTTAACTTCTTCCCGATACGGTATGAAGGTAATTGCAAAGAAAAGGCGGAAAACCCCTGAAGAAATAACTTCATACAAAACAGATAAATGAAAGGAAAATACTTCTTTAGAACAACTAGAGCTTTACCGGAGAAAAGTTAACTTGAACGCACAACAAAAGAACCTAATTCAAGGTCACTTGAAGTCTGACTGTTACGAATAAACCAGCCATATTTGCTACTCAGCAATGAAAAAGATCGGCACTTGCTGCTCTTCAGAAATCTCGACTTCTTAAAACGACTTACAAATCTGTGACGGCAAGTTTGATAAAGTACCTGTTAGAAAGCAGTTTTTAACACTAATCTTGTTCAGGAGAATAACAATTAACAAATGCGCCGAAGTTTCTTAGGCGCAATCGAGTTTTCTGTACAGCCGCAACAGCGTATAATCAAGGCCACCGGAAATAGATGTCTTTCTGTGGTCTCGGTATAATGCTGTATGAGCCGCGGACCTTGAAACTTTAACCACTGCCCGGTGTTGGCCTGGCCTATATCGTTGCCAGAAGCACGGTTATGGCTAACTTTAAATCTTAAATAAAATAAAATCTACTCAGGCTAAAGGGCTGCAATTTGGTATGTTTGATGATTGGAGGGTGGATGATCAACATACTAATTTGCAGCCCTCTAGTCTCAGTAGTTTTTAAGATCTGTGGGCGGACAAAAAAAGTGCAGACGGACAGACAAAGCCGGCACAATAGTTTTCTTTTACAGAAAACTAAAAACCCAATCCTTCTATATTACGCCGCAACTCAAGAAAATTATTTAACAATAATATTCAGCTGGCGTGAGAGTCACAAATCAAACCAACTGTCACTTACATTTAATATTAATAATTATTGCGTTGGCTCAATAGCTAGGCCATTCATAACCTGAAAATACACTGATAGCTGAACAACTTCAAGCACTTTCGTTCATCTCCCGACATACATTATGGTTCCACCTATCTGACGGATTCCTTTGATGTATAAGCAGAAATACAATAAGTGAATTCTTGCAATACGTCGAGATAGCTGGGTATCGTTAAACGAAGGAGGAGAAGACGGACGTTTGAAGTTGAACTTCCCAATACAAATAACGCTCTTGAAGACTGATATAATATTTTCAAGAAGTGATGCTTGCCCACGGACAAATACCAGGTGAATTCGGAAGTTTTGATGTAAGACCAAGAGCTTCAGGGAAAATATATTGGAAGTTTGTACGAGAAATACGTTGACGTAAACCAATGGCTAATAACAACGAAGATCCGTATTCGTTATGCTTTTATATTTTACTCCGTCCTTCCCTTTTAAATAATCCCCAAAGTTCTGGTTATCTACTCCTTTAATTATAAGGTCATTAATGTTTAAAGTCAATCGACAATTTGATCCTGGACATTAATTTGCAGACACCAAGTCTCTGAACACAGTCAGACGACAGTTTACCCAAGAACGGTAAACAAGACCTGAGCAAGAGTACAGAAAACATATGGAAGGAGAAGCACAATAAAATTGGTGAAAAAATACTTACATTTATATATACAGTATATATATATATATATATATATATATATATATATATATATATATATATATATATATATATATATATATATATATATATATAAACATGAAAACTTTTGCAAATAAACGCACAACACTTTTCAATAGTCTTACACAATTTAAAAACAAGGGACCAAAATCTTTTAAGAGAGAGTATTTGGGGCAAACAACCAAAATAAAAAGAAAAAAAAAAGGAATGGACACCATATATAACCAAAATATTCGTACATCTATTTGAAAAACTACGTAATGCCCTACAATAATTAAGCCAAGTTTTATGCGAGACGGTCGTAACAACAATAAACACCTGACCCTTAATAAATTACGGAGACATCGACAACCAGAAAACAAAAAAACTTGTTTTTATCACTGCCACTCAATTCTCGTCATTTTACACCAAACCCACGGCTGTCTTTCCAGTGCCATTCATCATTTTATTTTTGCAGGAAGCACACATCACCATCAATCATGGCCATCCTTTCAGAGACTGGAAAGGCTGCGGGAAAAAACCTCCCGTCATTCGAGGAGTTCTGAAAACTGCATAAGTCAAATGGAGTGTCAGGAAGTTTCCTGGCGGAAATGCAACATTTCTTATTCCCTCCGAAGACTAAAAGAACTTTTACTCGTGATAATGCATTTGTCTTGCTCATTTACTCGTTACTGATGTGGGGAATGTTTCTTTGAAGCTGATTCATTCCCTACCTAGGCTATATATATAAATAATTTTTCTTTGAAGATTGTTAATTCTAGAGAATTTTTCTTCGAAGCTGGTTAATTCCCTACCTATACATAAACCATTCTTGTTTAAAGCTTGTCAATTCTAGAGAATTTTTCTTCGAAGCTGGTTAATTCCCTACCTATATATAAACAAATTTTCTTTGAAGCTTGTTAATTCTAAAGATTTTTTCTTCGAAGCTTCTTAATGTCGTACCTATATATAAACAATTTTCCTTTGAAGTTTGTTAATCCTAAGGAATTTTTCTTCGAGGCTTCTTAATTCCCTACTTATATATGAAGAATTTTTCTTTGAAGCTGGTTAATTCCCTACCTATACATAAATCCTTTTTATTTGAAGCTTGTCAATTCTAGAGAATTTTTCTTCGAAGCTGGTTAATTCCCTACCTAGCCTATATATAAACAATTTTTCTTTGAAGCTTGTTAATCCTAAAGAATTTTTTTTCGAGGCTTCTTAATTCCTTACTTATATATAGAGCATTTTTCTTTGAAGCTGGTTAATTCCCTACCTATACATAAAGAATTTTTCCTTGAAGCTGGTTAATTCCCTACCTATATATAAAGAATTTTTCTTTGAAGCTGGTTAATTCTCTACCCGTATATAAAGAATTTTTCTTTGAAGCTGGCTAATTCCCTACCTATATGTATGTGATATTTTTCTTTGAGGCTGGTTGATTTCCTACCTGTATATGAAGAACTTTTCTTCATACATAAATAAACAATATTTCTTTGAAGCTGGTTAATTCCCTACCTATATATAAAGAATTTTTCATTGAAGCTGGTTAATTTATTATCTTTTTTATTTGAAGCTGTTTAATTCATTATGCTTTGTTTTATTTGAAGCTGGTTAATTCTTTGTTTCTTTTTATTCTTAGATGCGGAATCTTCAAGCACCTGATTAACCCTTTGCGTTTCTTATCCGGACACAAATTCTAAGGAAAACTAAATGTAGATTTAAAAAGTATTGATTCTCAAAGTGAAGTTTTACAAAACTCACTATTTCAGCTAGAAAACTAAAAAAAAAAAAAATAAATAAAATAAATAAATGAGAGAGAGAGAGAGAGAGAGAGAGAGAGAGAGAGAGAGAGAGAGAGAGAGAGAGAGAGAGAGAGAGAGAAATTTGGCCTCGAAAGTATTCCAGCAAAACACAATCATGATATCAAAATCTCGTAATACCGATATAAAAACTGATATAAAACCTCACTGATGAGTTATAAAAATATTTAATGCGTCTACCGCTAACGAACTACTAATTCCCCCTATCGATTATTCAGTTAATGTAAACTAAGGTAACTTCTGTCGTGATGGATATAAAATATCCGATTTAAATCGTTATAAACAAAAACTGCAAAGTGACTGGGTTCATGCAATAGACACATTAAGCGAGTAACTTACATCCTAAATGATTGCAGAACAGAAAAGGGACCATTTTATTCTTGGTAATATTATCGTCTGAAGGTATAAAAAAACCTAACCATCTCGAGGTATTCACCTCCGTACTCCTGTCAAGTAAACTGTACAAACATGGGGTTTCTTTCGACTAATCCATACAATCGCCATAAAATTACAGTTTATTACGTACCGTGCTGGATGAATCATCGATTCCCTTATCGACATATATATCAACCTCAAGTATAGAGTAGTTTCCCACTGCGTCGAAGTCTACGAAAATTATCGAATACGCGCAAATAAAAAAAAAAAAAATGCAAGGATATGGCGTGTTATTCTATTCCAGTAAATGGGAGAAATTTACCCATTGATTTTATACTCTGGTTTATAATTTAAAGCCCTGATGATGGTTTTCTGGCTACTCGGGTCACCCTCCTACTGAAAAGATGGGTTATGTGATTATATAACCTTTATTGCACAAGAACGTAAGCTGGCTTCTAAATTGTTGTTATCAACTCTCCTTCAGTGTCTTCGTGCGCGTTTTCCTTAAAAAAATACAGGAAACTATTATTATTTTAATACTTTTCAGTCTATGGGAAGGTGAAGGTTGGGGAATAACAATTTCTGCTGCTCGTGCTTGGTTTCAAAGGTAAACCGTGAGGCTATGAAGAACTTTAAAATCCTTGACAGTCTACACGCCAGAAATATCATCTAACCTACCAGAGAGAGAGAGAGAGAGAGAGAGAGAGAGAGAGAGAGAGAGAGAGAGAGAGAGAGAGAGAGAGAGAGAGAGAATCGTCTGCTGATGAGCGATTAACACTATTACTAAGTTACAAAGGAAGAAAGCAAGCTGATTAATATATTCCAGCGCGAGAAAACAAGCTGAATGATAAGTTTCAAAGCAAGAAAACAAGCTGGTTAATAAGTTTCAAAGCAAGAAAACAAGTTGATTACTAAGTTTCAAAGCACAAAAACAAGACAGCACTTTGAATAAGTAGCTTGTGTTCTTGCTTTGAAACTTATTAACCAGCTTGTTTTCTTGCTTTGTAAATTATTAATCAGCTTGTTTTCTTGCTTTAAAATTTACTGATCAGCTTGTTTTCTTTCTTTGAAATTTATTAATCAGTTTGTTTTCTTGCTTTGAAACTTATTAATCAGCTTGTTTTCTTGCTCTGAAAATTATCAACTTGATTTCTTGTTTTGAAACTTATTAATCAGCTTGTTTTCTTGCTTTGAAACTTATTATTCAGCTTGTTTTCTTGCTTTGAAAATTAATCAGCTTGTTTTCTTGCTTTGAAACTTATCATTCAGCTTGTTTTCTTGCTTTGAAACTTATTAATCAGCCTGTTTTCTTGCTTTAAAACTTATTAATCAGCTTGTTTTTTTTTTTTTTGCTTTGAAACCTATTAATAAGCTTGTTTTCTTGCATTGAAACTTATCAGCTTGTTTTCTTGTTTTGAAACTTATTAATCAGCATGTTTTCTTGCTTTTAACTGATTAATCAGCTAGTTCCTTGCTTTGAAACTTATTATTCAGTTTGTTTTCTTGCTTTGAAACTTATTAATCAGCCTGTATTCTTACTTTAAAACTTATTAATCAGCTTGTTTTCTTGCTTTGAAACTTGTTAATCAGCTTGTTTTCTTGCTTTGATACTTATTATTCAGCTTGTTTTCTTGCTTTGAAACATTAATCTGCCTGTTTTCTTACTTTAAAACTTATAAATCAGCTTTACTTGCTTTGAAAATTGTTAATCCGCTTGTTTTCTTGCTTTGAAACCGCAATTCATGGCATATCATCAAAAATCGTACCAACGAGACTGTGACCCCCCCCCTCCCAAAAAAAAGGCTCGGTAATGACACTGCTCCAACGAAAATGGTGAAGCTCTCCTCGAATAATATACAGCCAATGGGTTTCCGTACAATTCAGCCAGATACGGACAGGCTTGTGTAATATATCACCGGATTATTCATTGCCCTTTTACGTGAACGTTGGCCACGATCGAAGCCCAGCTCGCTGAATTGCAGGGGGGCGGGGGCCGGGTCATCTGGATCCAAATCTAAGTAACGGGCTGGCCATTTGCCGATAGGTGAAATTAAATTAATGTCGGGATATAAATTCATCATTCGTAAAAGCTTGAATATAATCTTTCTCATTGATGGCTAAAAAGGCTGTAAGTTGAATTGCCTCACCATGAAGAAGCTTTACGAAAGAAAAAATAATTTCATTTACAATTTTTAACACCGGTAACAAAACCAAATCTGATTACAGCATCTCTGACCTTTCTACATTTTGCAGTGCAAACTATATTTCTAGAATCATACTTATTAACCATCGTTTTCGTTCATGTCTGTAGGTATATAGTTACTTTAATGTACTCAGTCTCTGTTGCTATATTCCTAAGATGGGAAATTATCAGGCATTTTTCATTTGGAAAAATTAAAACAATTCAATTGCAAAGCATGCTCCCATAAAACCGATTGATTTAATGTTATTTGGCGTCACATTTTCACAGTCAATGGCCACGCTACAAAGATCAATTGGAGATGAAGTTGGAGATGACAGCAAACAAAAACTAACAGCAAAAAATGGCGTTGCATAACAAGAACGCTCGGTAAAAACGTGCCTCTGTCGCTATTCAACTAAAGAATCATTAGCCGTATTAAGTTGGTTATTTCCTCAAAATATTGTCAGATCTACATCAATGCCAACAAAAAGTTACACAACTCGGATGGGGTCACCAAATGTATGTTGTCAACCATCCTCACCAAAATTCGTTACTTGGTCCTTAAGATACCCTGCTAACACACACACACACACACACACACACACACAAACACAAAACACATGAGAGAGGTATCAATAAGGATTAAAGGCACTACAGGCGAGTGGCAAACTTTATGTACTTAAAAAAAATGATTCCTAAGTATTCCAACATATGGCTCAAGACGTTATACGTTGTCCTGTAATAACTACTTTACTCCGTAAGAAAGTCATTAATAACAGCATTACTCAGCAAATGATCAATATCTTGGCAGAGGTAAAAAAAAAAAAAACTATTCGTATTTTACCAGCCACTCAATATCCTTTCGTCTTTTACACCAAAATCATGGCTGTTTTCCCCCTTGTCATTCATCATTTTTTTTTTTTACCTTTTTGCTCAAGCACGCGTCATCATCAATCATAACCCTTCCTTCGGACAGTAAGAAAGGAAAAGGGAGGAAAAAGAAAAAGTTACACGCACTCGAGAAGTTGAGAAAACTCCCCAAGTCAACCGGGAAGTTAAGAAAACTCCTCGAGTCAAATGGAGTGTCGAGAACTTTTCTCGAGTCCAAATACAGTATTTCCTATACTTTCTTGAAACGATGGGACTTACTTTTATTAACGTGTTTTGACCTTTATTTTTCTTCTCTCTTCTCTTCCACATAAGCTCCCTAAGAAGCAATGGAGCGTGTTAACTTATCGTTAATTTGTCAAAGCCTGTTAGTATTCCCTTACGATTAAGTACAATTTTCTACAAGAAACTTATACAACATGCCAGTAATATAAATGCATGGTTAAAATGAACACGAAGTATTAGGAGTTCAATGAAACACACACACACACACACAGAGAGAGAGAGAGAGAGAGAGAGAGAGAGAGAGAGAGAGAGAGAGAGAGAGAGAGAGAGAGAGAGAGAGAGAGAGAGAGAGAGACGGCAGTTGCATATTAACGTCCTGAAAAAACGTACATGCCTCTCATAAGCTTTTTTTATAACTAGGTACTTCCCTACATAGGCTAACTAGGGGTTCATTTAAAGCTTTATTCTGGGCCTTGAGAATCGCAGTCTTTGAAGACATGAAAACTGCTGTTACCACGGCACTGCACTGCCAAGACTTACGAGATGCAGAAGCCTTTGATAAAAAACTACCAGCAGTTTTGTAAATTGTATCTGTTCACCATCAACGCCGAACATCAGAAAATATAAAATGTATATATATGAAATAATGTCAGTTATCCTGTTATTGGGAAGAAAATGAATGCTAAATTTTTGTCTATTTTCAATAATGGTGAAAACTAGGCTATATGCATAAAGACATTTCCCCGTCAAACAAGATTCAATAAACACGGATATATCGACAAACATAAAAAAACTTACAAACTATTTTAGTACTGTCGCAGGGTATACGTAACAGGGTTGATAGCCATTACTAACGCCAACAGTGTTCAGTAACAAAAAAAAAAAAAAAACAATATATCGGCAAGCAAACTCAAACAAGCACTTTTAGTACAGTATTGTCAACCAATAACTTCCAATGTACCCGACCACATCGATATTCTGCAACAAGGCAAAACACCCACGTGTGCTATCAATAATCCATTCTGTTCAATAAATAAATACATTTTAAAATTCTTCCGGGTGTTAAAAATGCTTGTATTCCAAATAGGCAGCAGAGTTCCACATCAACCCTGTCAAATCGGGAATAAATATTCCGACAGCATTTTTCACTTCATTATTACTCGTTTCGAAGTGATTGTTTACATTCGCTTTGAAACGTTTCTCCCCTCTATCCAAATATCAACGTTCTTACTCAGGATAATTAATACCTTGCGTATAGGTCTACGTCTAATAAATCCACAGACCTAATGAAAACGTGACGTGGGTGTCCTCTCTGTAAGTATGATATATGAAAAACATGCGAGTTTCCTTGAAGCTTTGGAAAACTAAGAGCCAGTGCAAGGGAGCAAAAGAGAGAGAGAGAGAGAGAGAGAGAGAGAGAGAGAGAGAGAGAGAGAGAGAGAGAGAGAGAGAGAGAGAGAGAGAGAGAGAGTATAAACAAAATATATGAAGTTGAAAAACAGACCTAAACTCGCAAACCCTGGACATCAAAATTCCTCATTACTATTTCTAAGGAAGTACCACAAAGAAAACTAACATTCTTAACTTCCAATTACATAGAAAATTTTACCCCAAAAAGTTAACTCATTATTTATTTGAACAATCGATTACGCAGAGCATGAACCAAATCAAACACTTAATTACGGCCCTTAAAAGCAACTGTCATAAAATGTCAAAAAACACTGCGATAAATAACAAGAACCCCGCGCAATCCAAGCGTTCGTCGAGGGAGTCAACCCTCTAATGATGACAACCTGAAACGATGTTACATAAATCTGACTTGCTTTTGTGTTCCGAGATGAAATAAATTCCTGACAATTCAAGGTGCTTCACCCCCGTAATTCTGTGTGGTAAATCTGGTAAACAGCGTAACTATCATGATTATGTAACATTACCGAGAAGCATTGATTTCCTTCTCCAAAATAAATCTTGGTACTAAGTGCTGTGTACTGCAGACTTCCGTGTGAATATAAGCCGTTTATACATACATACATACACACACACATATATATATATTTTATATATATATATATATATATATATATATATATATATATATATATATATATA
Source organism: Macrobrachium rosenbergii (assembly GCA_039081455.1). Taxonomy (NCBI): domain Eukaryota; kingdom Metazoa; phylum Arthropoda; class Malacostraca; order Decapoda; family Palaemonidae; genus Macrobrachium; species Macrobrachium rosenbergii. Next base: position 22,128 of record JANJGK010007113.1, read on the forward strand.
TATATATATATATATATATATATATTTATATATATATATTATTCATGTTAGGCTTCAGTAAGAAGGGATGGTTTAGATTCCAGATTCTTTAATTTCCAAAGTACATGATTTCGAAGGCAAACACAATTAGTATGTATATATCTATACAGTTAAGCTGTGTGGCTCTCTCTCTCTCTCTCTCTCTCTCTCTCTCTCTCTCTCTCTCTCTCTCTCTATATATATATATATATATATATATATATATATATATATATATATATATAATCACTTGCCATATTCCCCTTACCCTGTCATAACCCTAAAAAGCCTCATCAAATTAATCAAAAAGGTCAACATTATAAAATGTTTCGCTTGGCCATACCGTATGTTTTGTACATACATAGAATGTACTTTTTCTAGAGTCGAGAAAACTTTAACTAGCTTACTAAAAACGTAAAAAAAATCTGGATGGGTTATTTTATCGGCAGTTACTATAGGGACTTGAAAACAATCCAAAACCAAAATATTCCGTTGCCAAACTCGTTCAAAGACCAACTAACCTGAAAGCGAATCTTTAACAGAAAGACAAATATCTAAATACCATTGAACAACAAGGTTGAGCACCCGCAAGTTAACGCTTGTTGAAGTACTGAAATAATCAAGGAAATGCTAGATGCAGAATGGAATAGAATAGAATATTAAATTTTGGCCAGAGACCAAGCGCTGGGACCTATGAGGTCATTCAGCGTTGAAAAGGAAGTTGAGAGTAGAAAGGTCTGAAAGGCGTAACAGGAGGGAAACCTCGCAGTTACGCTATGAAACAATTGTTAGCAGAGGCTGGATAGCAATATGGAAGAAAGATAATATGAATGGAGGTACAAGGGGTTTCATCTAGGGGCCGAAGGCACGCTGCAAAGAACCGTAAGTAATGCCTACACTGTACCGCATGAGGTTCACTGAAGGCGGTACTCCGTTGCGGAAACGTTAACGATGAGCAATACCCGAGGATTACAGATACCCGAGTCCACTCTGACGAGACAACTGAGACCACACCAGCCATAGCCGATAGCCAAGTCAAGAGCACATCACCCAGCTAGGCTATGTTGATGCATACAAATCTAGAAATTTTTTTATGATAACTAGATTCATACCCGACAATTTTAAACATCACACAATAAACATGTAATAGTGAGGACTGAAACAAATTTCATAAATAAACACACGAATGTTTCAGATACTAACCTGATATTAAACGACAACCACCTCTCTCTCTCTCTCTCTCTCTCTCTCGTCTCTCTCGTTGTCGCTCTCTCTCTCTCTCTCTCCCTCTAAAAAAAATATATATAATATATTTATATATATACATACGTATGTATACGACTCTCTACTACTCACTACACACACACTACACAGCACACTACACACACACGAGCTACACACACCCCCCCTGAGATCTCGCGCTCTGCGTCTCTCTGCTCTGCTCTCGAGCGCGTGCTCGAGCGAGCTGAGAGAGAGAGTTTATGTTGAAACCACTGATTGGTGCTACTATGGTATGATGTCTACCTAACAACCCAATTAAGGCCTATGGCAGTTACTTCCTCAAACTATATACAAAACTATTTCATCCGCCAGGGGCTAGTAATTAAACATGGCGAAACATTGGCTCACCTACACTGTTTCGCCGTGTTTAGTACTAGCTCCTGAGGCGTCAAATGTAGAAAATGGATAGTAGATATCATACTACAGTAGCACCTACTGATTTCTGGTTTGTACTCATAATTTGATGAACAGACGTCTGTTTCACAAAAGTTAACTCACTAATTACAACCAAACAAAAATAAGACATCAAAACATGTTTAGTCTTAGGATGGGTACGTGTTATAAATTGGACACATTTTTACTTTCCACGAGCGCCCTGTTTAGTTCCAGCCCCATGGGAATGAATGTTGAAACAAAAACATGACGGTAGTCATCCCGGTAACAATAAATCTGCGATAGAGTTTAGTATGTTATTCATATTCAGCACTCTGAAGTGATTTAACAGCACATAAACTATAATATCGAGTTGTAGAATTAAAAGTCTAGTTGCGCAATGTGCACATCCAACCTCGTATTACTTTGCCAAATATTGGTTGGGCAAAAGTAGGATATATATATTTACGCCACGATTTGCGAGAAAATATATAACCACCACCTTTCTAATAAGCCAAATCACCGTCGGTTTCGAACTACTCGACCGGAGAAACAACCGATATTCAGCAAAAGTTCAACAGATGTCGGGAAAGTGTTTTTTGGGTCTGTTACTTGCACGATCGCCCTAGTACCAAACTCCCCCCTTCCTTTTCTTAATGAGTAACTAGCCGTAGTTAATAAATCCATCGTGAAGGTCTTTTACTGCATATCCGCTACAGTTGCGGCATACTTGAAACTCCTCTTAGCCAAGCCTGCAGCCTAGGAATATAAGATTTAAGCCCAAGACCAAGCGCTGGCACCTTAGAGGTCATTCAGCGCTGAAAGGAAAAGTGAGAGTCAAGGTGGTCTGAAAGGTATATCAGGAGGAAAACCTTGCTGTTGCACTACGGAAAAAAAATTGTTACGAGAGGGTGGAAAGTAATATGGGGGCATAGTATAAGGAATGAAAGAGGTTGCAGCTAGGGGCCGAAGGGACGCTGCAAAGAACCTAAGTAATGCCTACATTGCACTGCGTGAGGTGCACTGATGGAGTTAGCCCCGCTACCGGGGCCTGCAGCCTAGGCTCAAAAGTTTTTGAAAGGGAATTTGTCTGGTCAAATCATTAGTACTAAAATAAGAACGACTATTCCAGTGGAATATTAATCTACAAAATCACGAAGCCTAACGTGAGGATCTAGGCCTAATTTGGTATTTCTACAAAAATGGTCCCCGGGGCACCATATTTAGTACCAGCCCCTCGACGATGAACGTAAAAACATTAAGACGGTTAATTTCTCAAATTATCTCGGTAAATTTCTAAATTTATCTCACGTGAACTGCATTATAAACAATCTTTTCTATACTGTTCAGTCAAAACATTTTATTTATAAACGATATTTCCATGCGAGCCTATTCTGTAGAATTACCTCTGTATTTTACCAAAGCACGCAGGATACTCTGCATTACAATCATCTCTGACTACTGACATTACAGAATTCTGAAAAGGAAAATGTAAATTACCCTAACGTACAGAGCATCTATGGTCTAGAAATTGTGTATTAATCTAGGCCTATTTGTCCCAAAGAAGTTAAAAACAGGCATTTCCTGGTGAAAACGTTTGCCAACCTCCTCATATCGTATAATAATCAAATGGTGAATTAAGCTCCCCAAATAAATCACGATACATTAACAGACGTTATTCAAGATTGAACTAGGCCTAAGCATTTCACCTAGGCGTAAGCTTTTGAACCAGACCTAAGCTTTTCAAACTTCGTATCGGTTACCTTTTAAGCATTAAACAATGCAGCATATAAAACTGTGATGAGCCCTGGTAGATGATGAACCAATAATCGTTGCATCTTTGATGTGACAAACAAAAAAATCATCAAAACAATGGTTTTGCCCGGAGGCTACTTACTGGTCAGGGTACCACCAACTGTTTGCTTCATTTATGCCATTTCTGGTTAATAAATCCTCCGTTACACGAGGCCACATTAAAAACAACAATAAAGTCTCATAGTATTGACGATCACTTCTAAATTCACAAATAAAATAAACTTGAGAAACCGATGATATCCGGCATTGGTACACAACGACCCAAGTACTACTGAAGATATCCGTCATTTCCCGGGCAAAAGAGCACTTTCAGAGCAGCCAACACTACCAAAAAGAACTCATGTTACTTTTCTATAAAATCTGGTTCGTATGCGGATATTTCTGCAATTAAAAAAAGGTACACACCGAAAAACTAACTGCAACTTCTACAAATAACAAAAGTACTTTTTATACTATAATATAAAATACATACAATTTTATTATGTTGGTAGCTTGTTTAATCTAGATAGGAGTGACTCGATGTTGTTTTTCACATCGTTATCAAGAAAATTCTATTTCTGCAGTATTATCACATAGCAACACTGGCACATTATGACTTTTTATGTATTATAACGTTGGTTAAAAGCTTGGACGATAAATAAAGGAAGGAAAACCGTGCCATTTGTGGACTGCAATACAAGTCTGAAATTGTGCTTCACAAACGCTTGCACTCCCTGCCACAAATGTTGCCGTTTTCTTCGCGTTTTTCATCCCATCATGACCAAAGGAACCCCATATACGTTCTACCATCGTAAACGACCAAGTAATTGCGAATATATCACCGTATATTTGATACCATCGTCTTACGCAAGGTAGCCATGTGTATTGGTAAACTGTTGGTACACTTCAATAACTTCGCAATTCTTGTAGTGAGAACAGACCTCTGTGTACACAATGGTTTCAACATCTAGTGATATTTTGAAGGAAGCTCACTGAATGCCTTTCGAGAGTACGGTTTAAAGACTATGGTAACAAGGAAAAGGAATGAAGGAAACATCAAAGAAACCAGGAGCAGCCGTTGAGAATATTTATACTTCAATGCTTAGAGATATTTTAAGGAACCAAGAACTGACAAGTCCACCTTGCTCCATTACTGGCATGGATGAGGTTAGTGAAACATTATCCTAACTCTTAATTATTTATTCATTTACAATGTTTTGAAGTTACGGTTTGATTTTAAAGAACCTTAACAGTCCATAATTACATTAAGTGTAATAGGCCTAAGCATTATATGTGCAGTATTAAGAGAATACTAGACCTACAGCTACAGCTTGAGGGAAAGTTGCCATATATATATATATATATTATATATATATATATATATATATATATATATATATATATATATATATATATATATATATATATATATATATATTATATATATATATGTGTGTGTGTGTGTTTGTGTGTGTGTGTGTGTAGGGGTACTGCAATGGTAAAATGACGGGATACAGATATTACATCCTGTTTAAAATATTTCTATTTGGAAATTCAATCCAAATTGCATAGGTCACTCAACATCAAACTTAATATCCATTTTAATATTCTTCCATTAAAAAGGGCAGAACTCCAATGCTAGTATGAAAAAATTTAATCGCCAATGTCCCCAAATCTCTGAAAGTAAAATTCGGTCGGTGCAAAATCAGCTTGTATCCTATACATACATGAACTTGCTCATAATTTCAACTAAAACCTCACTCTCATGCAGAAAAGGTAATCTAGGGGCAAGCTTATTATCGTCCTGGTGCTCCGATATCTTACTTTAGTTTTGTATTGCTTTTGTAACCTTTTCCATAGTTCGGTTTCGTCTGCCTCCGCGGTGAGTGGTCGTGTTACAGTCACGTGACTCCCAACCGGTCTCGTGGCTCCAGATGGGTTACGAGGTTAGCTGCACTATCTAAAACTACTTTGGTGTATTTGCTTGTTATTTTTCTGATATATATATATATATACTGTATATATATATATATATATATATATATGTGTGTGTGTGTGTGTGTGTGTGTGTGAGTACATTAAATGAGATTTTTGTTGACGTCACAAGCAATATTATTTTGTTTTAAAAAACCTCGCATTTCACAGATAATCTATTTTACTTTTATTAATGAAATATTTGACTATGGGATCCTCTGTAGATCAGACATGGATGTGATTTGTTTTTATTAAATACGAACATTTGCGATTTAAAACATTGCAAGTCTGTCATTTTATAACGGAAAATATTAAAGTAGATATTTTATTTATCCCTCCAGTTTCCATTAGTCTTAGACTTGCATGCATACGCGCATATATATATATATATATATATATATATATATATATATATATATATATATATATATATATATATATAGTTTGTGTATATACATAAAGTAAATAAGTCATACACTGTAAGATACTGGAATAAGGACTGCTAGGCTCAAGATATACAGGCTATGCAAGAGGCTACCTCAGGAAACCGAAAGACATAAGCATTTAGACATTTAAAAGCAAACTAAACGCATATTAACTGTAACATAAAACTGTGACTGTAAATAATAAGCTGTTCGAGGAAACCATAAACGAAGGCTGATTAATAATAAACGAATAAGAAATGCGCCGAAGTTTCTCCGGAGCAATCGAGTTTTCTGTACAACGTGTAATGCTGTATGAGCCGCGGCCCGGTGGTGACCTGTCCTTTAGCATTGCTAGACGCACGGTCATGGCTAACTTTAACCTTAAATAAAATAGAAACTACCGAGGCTAGAGGGATGCAATTTGATATGTTTGATGACTGGAGGGTGGATGATCAACATACCAATTTGCAGCCCTCTAGCCTCAGCAGTTTTTAAGATCTGACGGCAGACAGAAAAAGCCCCGACGGACAGACAAAGCAATCTCAATAATTTTCTTTTACAGAAAACTAAAAGGAACAACCGATGAACCAAATAAAGGCTCAAATTTGACGGTATAAATAAAGAAAGCGAAGGTTTCGTCATCAAAGGAACTTCACAGTCGAATTCCTCCCAGCATCAGTAAGCATTAATCCATTCCTCCAAGATCCGACGGTCATAGCGCTGTAATTGCTGCTCCGGAAACCAATTCCATAAATTCTATAGAGGCTACAGTTACGATGTGTAATCGCTTTGTAACGTAAGGGGGTTCAGGACATGGGTTTGATTCCGCATTGCAAAGCTAGACCCACGCGGAGTTGTATCCGGAGCAAACTGGTTTTTTGTTTCAAACAGAAATGGTACAGAAAAGTTTTTGTTCTTGTCAGCATCCGTTTCAAACAGAAATGATACAGATAATTTTTTGTTCCTGTAAGCATCCGTTTCAAACAGGAATGGTACAGATAATATGATTTTTATTCTTGAAAGCATCTGAATGAAGCATTTTCTTGGTATTACTTCAATAGAGTTTTAATTATCGTCCAGTTTTCGTTAGATATATTACTTTTTCGTCTGAGTGTTTTTTTTGGGGGGGCGGGGGAATCAACAACTAAAAAAAATAGGCGTGGAGATTCATTCATCCTTGTTTCAAACAGGGATGATACAGGAGCTAAGGTTTTTTTTAAAGCATTTTTTAAAGCATTTTCTAAAGTATTTTCTTGATATTGCTTTCAGTGTAGTTTCAATTACCGTCTCATTTCTGGTAGCTCGAATATTGGTTCCTGTAGGGGGTTAGTGCCGTTTGTGCACCTCACGTGGTGCACTGTACACATGATCTTTGCAGCGTCCCTTCAGTTCTTAGCTGCAACCCCTTTCATTTCTTTTACCGTACCTCCGTTCATATTCTCTTTTCTTCCATCTTACTTTCCACCCTCTCCTAACATTTGTTTCATGTTGCAACAGCAAGGTTTTCCACCTGTTACACCTTTCAAGCCCTTTTAGTCTCAAGTTCCCTTTCGGTGCTGCAAGACCTTATAGGTCCCATCGCTTGGCCTTTGGCCTTAATTTTATATTCCATTCTCTTCCTAATATTGCTTTTAAGCCGCACCTTGAAAAAAAACTTAAAAAAAAAAATAGGTCTAACGATTTATTCAAAAAGCAGTTTCCCATTTCCGTATATCGGAAACTATTAGGAATAAATCGTAGCTGTCAATTTAACTGATTTAATAAACAATAAAGGGTTTAATAGTGTCAGCATTGCAGTTTTAAAAACTAACAATATTTTAAAAATAGCTAAAAGTCCTTGAAGAACACTTATACTTTTAGGATTCAGGAACCATACCCTATGATAAAAAGGCTGTATAGTTATTTTTTAAGATTCACAATAAACTCTACAGTACTTTCTTTGGAGTAGCCTACCAATGTTGGGTTGTGAACTTGCAGCACCCTCCCCCTTCTCTACCTCCCACAAAACATGCAATACAGACGGAACTGATAGCCCCTACGGAATGGAATATAGAGTTTAGGCCAAAGGCCAAGAACTGGAACCTATGAGGTCATTCAGCGCTGGAAAGGAACTTGAGAGTAGCAAGGTTTGAAAGGTGTAACAGGAGGTAAACCTCGCAGGCTGCAATATGAAATAACTGTTAGGAGAGGGTGGATAAAGCAAGAGGGAAGAAAGATATGAACGGAGGTACAGTAAAAGGAACGAAAGGGTTTGCAGCTAGGGGCCGAAGGGACACTGCAAAGAACCTTTAGCAATGCCTACAGTGCACCCCGTGAGGTGCACTGACGGCACTACCTCCCTGCGGGGGATTTACGGAGTGAAAGATACGAACCGTTCATTTCGTGACGGAGTGCTTCTCTTGTCCTGCTCTCTCAGGCGGAGGAAGCTATCAAGAGAATATTGGATTTTGGGGGCACCCCGACCGAGAATCGTTAGCCGTTAATTTATAAGGATTCCAATGGCGCATTAACATCCCAGGCAATGCTCTGCGTATGCACCGTACTACTGTCAGGTGGGGGAGCAAAGGTTTGCGCAAGGACCTTGGGTTTACGTAGGTCTAAGTACGGTTTGGGTCGTTACTACTACTCCTATGTAGGTGATGTAAGTGCTTTTTGGGTCGTTACTGCTTCTCCTATGTAGGTAATGGAAGTGCTTTTTGGGTCGTTACTGCTACTCCTATGAAGGTAATGGAAAGTGCTTTTTGGGTCGTTACTGCTACTCCTATGAAGGTAATGGAAGTGCTTTTTGGGTCGTTACTGCTACTCCTATGTAGGTAATGGAAGTGCTTTTTGGGTCGTTACTGCTACTCCTATGAAGATAATGGAAGTGCTTTTTGGGTCCTTACTGCTACTCTTATGTAGGTAATGGAAGTGCTTTTTGGGTCGTTACTGCTACTCCTATGAAGGTAATGGAAGTGCTTTTTGGGTCGTTACTGCTACTCCTATGAAGGTAATGGAAGTGCTTTTTGGGGTCGTACTGCTACTCCTATGAGGGTAAAGGAAGTGCTTTTTGGGTCGTTACTGCTACTCTTATGTAGGTAATGGAAGTGCTTTTTGGGTCGTTACTGCTACTCCTATGAAGGTAATGGTAAGTGCTTTTTGGGTCGTTACTGCTACTCCTATGAAGGTAATGGAAGTGCTTTTTGGGGTCGTTACTGCTACTCCTATGAAGGTAATGGAAGTGCTTTTTGGGTCGTTACTGCTACTCTTATGTAGGTAATGGAAGTGCTTTTTGGGTCGTTACTGCTACTCCTATGAAGGTAATGGAAGTGCTTTTTGGGTCGTTACTGCTACTCCTATGAAGGTAATGGAAGTGCTTTTTTGGGTCGTTACTGCTACTCTTATGTAGGTAATGGAAGTGCTTTTTGGGTCGTTACTGCTACTCCTATGAAGGTAATGGAAGCGCTTTTTGGTCGTTACTGCTACTCCTATGAAGGTAATGGAAGTGCTTTTTGGGTCGTTACTGCTACTCCTATGTAGGTAATGGAAGTGCTTTTTGGGTCGTTACTGTTACTCCTATGAAGGTAATGGAAGTGCTTTTTGGGTCGTTACTGCTACTCTTTTATAGGTAATGGAAGTGCGTTTTGGGTCGTTACTGCTATTCCCAAGTAGGTAATGGAAGTGCTTTTTGGGTCGTTACTGCTACTCCTATGAAGGTAATGGAAGTGCTTTTTGGGCCGTTACTGCTACCTCTATGTAGGTAATGGAATGTCTAAAAAAAAATAAAAAACTGAAGATTAGGTGTTTGGAAGAGAGAATCGGCTCGAAAAGTGGGAGAACCTGAATTGGAATATTAAATTTAGGCCAAAGGTCAAGCAAGCGCTGGGTCCTATAAGGTCATCTAACTCTAGAAGGTAAATCGAGAGTAAAAAGGTTTGAAACGTGTAACAGGAGGAAAACCTCGCAGTTGCACTATGAAGCAATTGATAGGAGAGGATGGAAAGTAAGATGGAAGAGAGAGAATATGAACGGAGGTACAGTGAAAGGAATGAAAAGGGTTGCAGCTAGGGCCGAAAGGACGCTGCAGAGAACCTTAAGTAATGCGAACATTGGTAGAATCTGTGAGTTTTCAGATCTGAAAACAGATTTATTTCACTTTTGAGCAGATGACCTTTAAAAAATGGAGCTATTGACAAATTTTTTTCTATCTATAATGAACAGATGACCTTTGAAAAAATGCAGACTATTGATAACCATGCGTAGAAAGGAGGGGGGACACACTTGTTGAAACTTTAGTAAAACTGAGAGAGAGAGAGAGAGAGAGAGAGAAACTGCCATGAAGCTTCGTATATGTTTACAACTTACAGTGTGCCTTGCGGGGCAAACTGTGGGTGGTAAGCAAGTTTCTTTGTAACATCTCTTAGACTTCAGGTGTATTGCTTTAATCCTAATATTCTTCACTCGCTTTCTGTAGTTTGAACTTTTTATCTCCGTATGAGGGTAGTGCCGTCAGTGCACCTCATGCAGTGCACTGTAGGCATTACTTAAGCTTCTTTTGCAGCGTCCCTTCGGGTCCTTAGCTGCAACCCCTGTCATTCCTTTTACTGTACCTCTTTTCGTATTCTCTTCTTCCATCTTCTCCTAACAATTGATTCAAGGTGTAACTGAGGTTTTCCTCCTGTTACACCTTTGAAACCTCCTTTACTCTGTATTTCCGTTTCAAGGCTGAATGACCTCATAGGTCCGAGCGCTTGGCCTTTGGCCTAAATTCAATATTCTATTTTATTCTCTTCTCTGAGTTTTTTTTTATAGGATTCAGTATCAAAGCCTCAAATATTATTTAATTCAAGCAAATCTGGTTTTAGGATTTGGATAATATCATTGTAGAAACAAGTGGTTTGATCCACTAATGCTTAAAAGACTTATTTTTCCCACCTTCGCAAAAAGCCAGTTGCTGATATTATCATTGCATTCTGTATCTGACAAACTCACGGGCAGGCTAACATCACGGCTGAATGCTCTGCTTAATTTTAATACATTTCCAGAGACGCATTAGTTCACCGGTGAAATGATGCACGGTTTAACCTAATTTATGGAAACCCAATTAGCACCTTTAAACCCCGTTTTCGTTTGAGATGCATATCTCA